>SKCR01023302.1:0-47022 GCA_019454045.1 Zanthoxylum bungeanum | reverse complement strand
GACAGATAAATCACAGAGGCAAGGATTTACGTGGTTCGGCGGAGAGTGGCTCCAACCTATATCCACGGGAGAAAGAGAGTGTGTTTTATTACTGCTCGGAGTCAAGACCAACCCAAGCTATAAGTGGGGTAACGAACTTACAAAGAGTTTACAACACCTCGGCTCTTACACTAGCCCGTTACAATTCTCTCAATAGTCAAACAACCGACCAGATTTCTCTCTCTATCACTAGAATTTTTGCTATTGATTTCTCTCCAAGTATTGAGATGCAAATTTTGCTAACCCTTATTTTTGTTGTTTTAATCCCTTTATATAGGCTTCCAAATCACTATTCCACCACCCATGACGTCAACCCATGTCACTTGGTCATCATTGCTTTCCTTGAGTCATTGTTTCTACCACTTTCTCAGCCAATCCCATGCGCCAGCGGTTCTGCCACTTGCACCAGCCTATGGAGGCTTTGCTCTGCCATTTCCCTTCCATTACACCGCCCTATTACGGCTGGCAAGGGCTACTTCCAATGAGAGTCGTTGCTTTCCCACAATCATCATTAGCCTTCTAGAAGTTTATCTCCTCATTTAGGGCATACGTCATATGAACTAGTTTTCTAGAAGCACAACTCTTCATTTAGAGCATATGTCATATGACTTAGACACAGATTGGTCTGTGATCCCATCTTCGTTCCACAGGTTGGCATATCGAGGCAGATACTAATCTAAGCTCCCCTAGCTTTCTCAACCAGGTTAGGTTGACATACATGGACCACCTCGGGTCGATTTCAATAAACTTTCAGAAAACTCCAAATCCATCACTCTTCGTGTGGTCGGATCGGTATACCAACATGCTTCATCATCCACAACCTAAGCCCTTGGGAGAACTCCTTTGCATCACAAGGTCGGGTCCTTCTGTCAAACTCTGTCTGTCGCTCTGAGCCCATAGACCCTTATTATCCATTTTTGGTTAAGTAGACTACCAATTTTGCCCCTCCTCAGTATTTGAATCTTCCTTAGAGTAAAAAACCACCATCAACAGTTATCATTCGTGTCTAATAGTATGAAATGTGGTATGAAGTGTCATCCTCCAAACATTAATCATCTGACATGTCATCCTCCAAAGAGTAACCATCATATCTAATTCATATCACAAATAACTTTTGTTAATAACAAATTATAGTCCCCAAGGGGCGTGGCTTGGTGGTGTAGGGCTCAGGATCTCACATTGAGGTCCTGGATTCGAATCCAGAGAGTGCGTTTCTTGTAAGAGCCTGGGACAGTCGGAGGTTTTACCTGCTCCGCTTAAGCCTACAAATGGGTGGTTTGGCGGCGGGGTTTCCAACAATTCCAAAAAAAAAATTAACAAATTATAACTAATAATGTAATAGTTAATGTTGGTTATTTTAAAGATAATAATTATTCTGCTATTTTCGGAGATGCATTGGGGGTCGAGCTGCCCGTCAAGCAATTAACAACGTTGTTGGTTACGATTTCAAAATTGAGGATTTTGTTTTATGTAGCTCTTTAGTCTATAAAGAAGCTGAAGTCGAGACTCTCTGTCGGACTTTCAACTCCCTCATATAAATTTTTTTTTAAATAGCTATTTTAGGGCTTTCGATTTGAAGCGTCTGCCTCAAGCCGCCTCAGGAAGCGCCGACTTGAGGCATCATTAGGCGGGCCGCCTCAGGCCTGTGAATAGGACCTGTTGAAATCTCGCGCCTCATATGGAGTTTTCAAACTATGTAGATAGTTGGCAACCCTGCTATCACCAAGGGCGGCTATAAGGTAACGCGAACTAGACAGTCGCCTAGAGTCCAATATTTTAGGAAGAGACTATTTTTTATACATCTTACTAATAAAACTCTAATAAATAATTATCCTAAATTTTGAATTTTTTAAGTCACGTATTGTATGGTAGAAAGGCCCTCATTTCGTAGGCATCTCATAATTAGTGATTCAATTAATTATTATACTAAAATTAAGATTTGTTTTGAGAGTTGATGTTGTTGAATGTTGTTGATGGTTTTTTTCAGGCACTATGTTATTTAAGCAGCACGACAGGGGTAAAAAAGGTAATTCACTTCTCAGTCAAGATTATTGATGCCGACCCGACCACTAAAGAGTCAACAGTAAGGGGCCGGGAACTTTACGGTTAGTGACCGAGCACTTGAGTTCAAGATGACCGGGCAATTATCAGGTCAACAGCAGCATTCTCAGTACAAAAGACTATTATGACCGACCACATGAAGACCGAGCATAGGGCAAGACATGTTCGGGAAAATAAGGCATTCTATCCATATGAGATAAGATAATAAGTTATCCTACTTTCATGGGGTAAACTAGTAAGTCAATATCCTAGTATGATAAAGGAAGTAAATGTAGTTTTTGACTAGGAATCCTTATGGGAAAGGGAAATTGTTTCAACTAGGAAACCTTTGTAAAAGAAGGAATCTGATTTCTGCACTATTATAAATAGGAGGGCAGAGTATGTGTAAAAGGGGCATCAAAAAAGAAGGGATCTGAATCTTCAAGCTCTGACTTGTAGAAAACAAAAAGAGACCCGAAAAGAGTGTTTAAGTAATAAAAGTATCATCTTGTTTGTGTCCGTGGACGTAGGTCGGATCCAAATCCACCGAACCACGTTAAATCTCCTTGTTGATTGGTGTGTTTATCTGTTTTTTGCTAAGTTTGCCTTTGGTCCCCATAACCAAACAAATTCACTATCGAGGGAGGATTAGTCTCGGGAGTGATATTCCCATATTGCCCCTGAGACCAAAATCAGCTGTCAACAGTTGGCGCCGTCTGTGGGAAACTGGACAAAAAGCAACTCGTGTAGTAAGACAATGGCGGAAGGCGGAAACCACCAATCATCAGGAAACTCAGCCGCAGATTGGATGGAGAAGATCGAGGAGAACCTAAGGAAAGAAAGGAAGGAAAATCAAACCTGGCTAAAGACCATAGTAGACCGGTTGGAAAAGATAGAGGGAGCACACGACGAGGCCGGGACTAGCCGACGAAGGAACGAAATAGCAGAGGGAAAAATAATTTTTGATACAAGTGAGGACGACAGACCCCGGAGAGGGGGCCCCTACAGGGTAAAATCTGTAGTGGTTCAGGAAGACTCCCAAACTGAAGACATGTGGGAGGAAGAAGATGACAAATCGTCACCAAACTCCTCCTATAATAGCCCTCACGATGCCAGGAAAAAAGGAAAAGAATGTGACGAAAGAGCACGGGAAGATACCGAACCTGAGAAGCACCACGCCCAAGACAACAGAAAAAGAGGAAGTCACAAGAGGCGGCATGGAACCAAAGACAGCAGCATGAAATCTTGGCTGCGGGAGGAACTAGCCAAATGGGGAGTATTCCCCAACACAGACATAGGAGATGCCCGGGACGGTAGAGATGAGTCCCCCCTCACAGAAGAAATAAAATCAGCAAAATTCCCGAAAAGGTTCAACATGCCGACCATGACGCCCTACAAAGGCCATATGTTTCTTTCCGGCTCGGGTCTGCTCTTGTACCGCTGAGACCGATGTCTCTTTCCGGCTCTGGTCTGCTCTTGTACCGCCGAAATCGATGTTTGTTTCAGCTCGGGGTCGGGTTACGTCCCACCGAGTCGACCTCTTTGGACTGGGGACGTAACATTCCCCCAGGTCCAAGTACCTTTCTCAGCTCGGGGTCGGGGTACGTCCCACCGAGTCTACCTCTTTGGACTGGGGACGTAACATTCCCCCAGGTCCAAGTACCTTTCTCAGCTCGGGGTCGGGTTACGTCCCACCGAGTCATGCTCATCGGTCTGGGGACGGGATATTCCCCCAGAACCAAGTATCTCTCTTAGCTCGGGGTCGGGGTACGTCCCACCGAGTCTACCTCTTTGGACTGGGGACGTAACATTCCCCCAGGTCCAAGTACCTTTCTCAGCTTGGGGTCGGGTTACGTCCCACCGAGTCATGCTCATCGGTCTGGGGACGGGATATTCCCCCAGAACCAAGTATCTCTCTTAGCTCGAGGTCCTCGGAAATATTCAGGGACATACTTGATGTAATGGATCCGTGGGAAAGCATAGCACGGGGAGTGATGAGGCCCCCGTGACGATTGCTAGCTCCAGTGATGCCGGACCTAAGGAGGAATGTGCCTTTAGTATCCCGGACGCTCTTTGATCCATTCATCATTTGGATCCAAGAGAGGCGCAGCACGGGGATGCGTTGTGCCCCTGTAGCGTGTGTCTGCTCCAGCGCGGTAAGGAGGAGCCCTCGTGCAATACACAGGCTCCACAGTGACCCGACGTATAGAGGATGTGCCCTTACCATTCAAACGCTCTCCTGATCCAAATCCTGGTTCCCCGAGACACTGAATTGAAAGATTCAGAATTGTGTTTTGGAGACCTCGGGCAGGACGCTGTTTTGAGGCATCCGTGTTGTTGTTTATACTTGCGAAACGTTTTATTTTGGGACAAGCGCTAAGCCGCCCCCACCCTTTAATTTTATTTTTCAGAGTTTTGTTTTCGTTTTCCACTGGTCTGGTAGGGGGACGCCTGTGCCGGACTCAGTAGGGCTTCAAAAGGTTGATTCACTTCCCTTCTGGGTAAGTCCAACCTGATTAATCGGCTCGGGGCTGGATGCGTTCCGCCGAGGCCACTTGATTAATCGGCTCGGGGCTGGATTCGTTCCGCCGAGGCCACTTATTAATCGGCTCGGGGCTGGATTCGTTCCGCCGAGGCCACTTGATTAATCGGCTCGGGGCTGGATTCGTTCCGCCGAGGCCACTTGATTAATCGGCTCGAAACTAGATTCGTTCCGCCAAGGCCACTTAGTTATTCGACTCGGGGTCGGGTTACGTCCCACCGAGTCAGCCCTTCGGACTGGGGACGTAACATTCCCCCAGGTCCAAGTGTCTTTCTCATTCGGGGTCGGGTTGCGTCCCACCGAATCAGCCCTTCGGACTGGGGACGTAACATTCCCCCAGGTCCAAGTGCCTCTCTTCACTCGGGGTCGGGTTACGTCCCACCGAGTCTACCTCTTCAGACTGGGGACGTAACATTCCCCCAGGTCCAAGTGTCTTTCTCATTCGGGGTCGGGTTACGTCCCACCGAGTCAGCCCTTCGGACTGGGGACGTAACATTCCCCCAGGTCCAAGTGTCTTCTCATTCGGGGTCGGGTTGCGTCCCACCGAATCAGCCCTTCGGACTGGGGACGTAACATTCCCCCAGGTCCAAGTGCCTCTCTTCACTCGGGGTCGGGGTACGTCCCACCGAGTCAGCCCTTCGGACTGGGGACGTAACATTCCCCCAGGTCCAGGTCCAAGTGCCTCTCTTCACTCGGGGTCGGTTACGTCCCACCGAGTCTACCTCTTCGGACTGGGGACGTAACATTCCCCCAGGTCCAAGTGTCTTTCTCAGCTCGGGGTCGGGTAACGTCCCACCGAGTCTACCTCTTCGGACTGGGGACGTAACATTCCCCCAGGTCCAAGTGTCTTTCTCAGCTCGGGGTCGGGGTACGTCCCACCGAGTCAGCCCTTCGGACTGGGGACGTAACATTCCCCCAGGTCCAAGTGCCTCTCTTCACTCGGGGTCGGGTTACGTCCCCCCAAGTCTACCTCTTCGGACTGGGGACGTAACATTCCCCCAGGTCCAAGTGTCTTTCTCAGCTCGGGGTCGGGGTACGTCCCACCGAGTCAGCCCTTCGGACTGGGGACGTAACATTCCCCCAGGTCCAAGTGCCTCTCTTCATTCGGGGTCGGGTTGCGTCCCACCGAGTCAGTCCTTCGGACTGGGGACGTAACATTCCCCCAGGACCGAGCATCTCTCACAGCTCGAGACAGGATAACATGCCACCGAGCACATCATCGTTAGCTCAGAGGCAAAATTTTCTCCTCACAATCGAGATTGGATCAGTCAGGGGTCAGGACCTCCAAATCTCTGGTACAGATATTACAGAGGAGGAGTCATTTTTAGCTTGGACAACAAGAGGAACTTCATCTCCTGATGGAACGACCCAAGTAAGCAATTTGCTTTGAGGTGGAGAATCGTTCTGAATAGGATCAGCATCTCCAACAACCGAGGATATGAAGATAGAAACAGAAGACTTAGTTGATGGCGAAAGCAATTTCTCTGTGATTTCTGGAGCGACCACCAGCAAGGCGATCAGCACACCATCTTTATATAGTTCCCGGCACCAACTTGCATACTCGTTGGAACCGAGAGCTAGGGGACAGATGTTGATGGTGTTTTCAGGCACTATGTTATTTAAGCAGCACGACAGGGGTAAAAAAGGTAATTCACTTCTCAGTCAAGATTATTGATGCCGACCCGACCACTAAAGAGTCAACAGTAAGGGGCCGGGAACTTTACGGTTAGTGATCGAGCACTTGAGTTCAAGATGACCGGCAATTATCAGGTCGACAGCAGCATTCTCAGTACAAAAGACTATTATGACCGACCACATGAAGACCGAGCATAGGGCAAGACATGTTCGGGAAAATAAGGCATTCTATCCATATGAGATAAGATAATAAGTTATCCTACTTTCATGGGGTAAACTAGTAAGTCAATATCCTAGTATGATAAAGGAAGTAAATGTAGTTTTTGACTAGGAATCCTTATGGGAAGGGAAATTGTTTCAACTAGGAAACCTTTGTAAAAGAAGGAATCTGATTTCTGCACTATTATAAATAGGAGGGCAGAGTATGTGTAAAAGGGGCATCAAAAAAGAAGGGATCTGAATCTTCAAGCTCTGACTTGTAGAAAACAAAAGAGACCCGAAAAGAGTGTTTAAGTAATAAAAGTATCATCTTGTTTGTGTCCGTGGACGTAGGTCGGATCCAAATCCACCGAACCACGTTAATCTCCTTGTTGATTGGTGTGTTTATCTGTTTTTTGCTAAGTTTGCCTTTGGTCCCCATAACCAAACAAATTCACTATTGAGGGAGGATTAGTCTCGGGAGTGATATTCCCATATTGCCTGAGACCAAAATCAGCCGTCAACAAATGTAAAGAGGTCTCATATAAAAAAATAGACTTAGGCCCCAAATGCAGCTCACCAGCTAATACAATACAATTTCGAAAAAACCAGCCAAAAGTAAAGAGATATAATACAAATGACACCAAATTGTGAACAAAAAACGAAACATATTTATCTAAAAGTAAAACCCATGTGCCAAAGTATTGGCTAGCATCATTGCAATCATGGCATGGCATGGAAATTATACATTCATTTAAAAATAAAAATAAAAAATAAAAACCGTAATTTTTTTAATGCATTCAGAAAGCAAGAAACAGTCATAAATATAAGCGGAAGAAGAGGAAATGAGTATTTAGGTGACTGATCTAACACCCTAGAGAGAATTAATTGGAAAGGAAAAAAATGGAACAAAATAATGGGGAAAGTTAAGGAAATAATACCTCTTAAAACTGGAGATTTTTGTTGCGGTTGTGAAATTGATAATGAAAATTGAAAGCAGATGCGGAGATGTCAGGAAACTACGAAACCGGTGGCTGCCGTATGCCCGTATTGAGAGGCAGAACGATAAAAACGAGTCAAAACTCAAAAGTGGCTTACATACAATTAATGGATACCTCTGCTTCACCTCGATACAAAAAACATTGTTGGTAAGTGGCTCTTTTTACATAATTGATTCTCTCTCACCCCATTAGTTTTATTTTTGTTTTTTTTTTTTCTCTTAAAGTGCTTATGTATGCATGTATGCATGCATGGTAATCAGTTGAGAGTCGAGATTTGTTAATTTCAGTATATTTTTATTGTAAATTTAGGATTTTTTAAAATAAAAATTAAGAATTGAGATAATAAATTATCCTGAATTCTGACCAAATTTTTTAATCAAGATAAAATTTATCTTAATCTCCTATCGTCTCAAGTACCTTTGCCCAACAAAAATACAGTTTACCATATATTTATATTTTGAGATATTGTCGCTTTTATATCACTTGCACTCTTAATATTTTTATAATATCATATTATCCTATATCACTCGCACATTGTGCGGGTTGAATATATATTTTAGGTATTGATATTATAAATGTTTCGGATCTTGTAGATTTTATAGTCGAAATGAGACAATTAATTTACTTATACGTAATATTTATGCCTCATTCATTTATCTCTCAGTTCTCAAATAATATTTCCAATTCATTGTGGAAGAGTTAATAATCAGAATTTACATCCTGAAGCACATTAAATAATAACAAATTCATGAAATAAAAAAATTATAAAAATAATTCAAAATAAAATAACAAATAATAATAGACCCGAAATCCAAAAAATTGGCTAGGTTTTGTGGGCGATTACTATTTAATTTTCTTATTTTAATATGATATTATATCTTAATATTGTAATATGTTTTTTATTTTAATTTTATAATTTAATAATAAAAAAATTAATTATAGAGATTAGGTATCACATATATTTTTTATTTTAATAGAATATTATAGTATATCTTCTTATTATTATAGGTAATAAAAAAATTATTTCTAGATATTAGGTGTCATGTGACGAGATAAGAAAACTTTAAGAATATTTAATTTATATATATATATATTCTTTGTCGGATTATCTGTGATATTATTCAAAAAATAATCGATTGTATAATATGTTCTCTTATTATAATAAGGTTCTTATTTAATAGATTTTATAATTTAATAGTATTTTTTTAATTTTAATATAAGAGCATAATAAGTTTTCTTATTATAATATAGTTCTTATAAAACTATAATATTATTTTATTGTAATATGTTTTTTATTTAATGCAAAATTAATTGTAAAGATATTTTAGTTTTATAATTTAATAATAAAAAAATAATTATATAGGTTAATTGTAGAGATTAAATGTAACATCCTCAATCCGAAAAATATTACCGGCAGGGAATAGGCCATACTATCCCCATAAGCCTCAAATTATCTAATTGTTCAATACTGTCAAACTCATCCCAAACATAAGTTCATGCATAGGGTCCAATACCCAACACAATACTCATAGAAATGCATCTCAAGTTTCCATACAATTAACTTAAATATACTTTTTATTACAAATCTGATGTTTGACACACTCAAAGACTGAAACTATGCGATGTATGTCATGCAACATTTACTTGACATTGATTATGCTGACTTCTGGACTCAATCTGGTGGACTCAACACCCAAGTGACTGCCAACAGTATCCGTCCTCTCGAGCTTGTCCTCTGGGAGATCCTGCAAAACAAAAACACTGGGAGTGGGGGGTTAGGTCGTTTGAACGACCTAGTGAGTGGACAATTCAAAACGAAATTGAAATACTTTATAAAAATCCATGGTTCTAAAACCAAAATCATTGCAAGAAATATTTTATGGGATTTCTCGAAATCGTGAGTTCTCTTGAGAACTCCTTTAATAAACAATTCTCTTTAAAGAATCATTTCTCAAAAGACTGTATCTGAATCCATAAGATATAAGTTAGGATTTTTTTCTTTTCAAAACCTTTGTGAAAATCATTCACAAAACATATGTAAAATCATCTGTAAGAATATCATCGGTCATCATGTACAATAATCGCGTGGTCTTGGGGGCGTTGTACGCACAGTCCCCCAAGCCACCAAACCAGTAAACAGTGGTGTCATCGGTGCCACCAACCTGTCTCTAAAATCCGAGTATAGGGCGTTGTACACGCAGTCCCCCTAGCCCAATACCCATGATATAGAGGCATTTGTCATCTCTAATCTTGTATCCCGTGTGCACACGTTTATATCCGGATTGGTTACCGATATCCGTCAATTCCATATCTGTATCAAGTTAAATCTGAGGTGGGTTTTTCCCCATGCCTCCAGGATCATAAAATCATAAATTTGAAAATCATTTTCATCATCAAATCAATTAATCTGAAACCAAGCTCAAATCATAATTTTCAGCTCGCTTGAAATTAATAATTTCACGTATAAATCCATCAAATCAAGATTTGCAAAACTGTAATCTGAAAACATAATTAAAATTCTAAAATAAATACTCCCAGATAAAAGAAAAAATATCCACTCACGGTGATATGGCAAGTCAGATGCGGTATGTGATGTAGGTGACTTCAGAGTGTTCTGACGTCGATCTAAAGTCAAAACAACGTTAGTTTTCTTTCCTTATAACTCAGAATATTTTCATATCACAAGAAAGAATATGCAATGCATGGATACTTAATCTACTGGAGTGTTGGAGACATCTATGGTATCTATGAATTTAACGGGCTTAGATTTGGAGTTGTACAAATACGGTAGTGGAAACTTGTATTTCACTAATCGGTAGAAAATTCACTGCTTGATGTCTAACTTTGAAAATTCATTGTGATTAATTGGGGATGAATCTGAAGCTAAAATTTTACTGGAATGGTCCATAATGTATCTAGTTTATATAGATTTTTACGGTTCTCAATTCTGATACTAGAAACTCAAGTTATGGACTGACGTTCAGGGTCTGTGCAACCAGAAAAACTGGGCATATGGGCAGCAGATTGCCCGACTTCAAAAATTTGTTTTGGCTTCATCTAAAGTCTACAAATTATGAATTTTGGATATGTTACTCCCCTATGTATCTAGTTACTCAAAAATTTACGCTTTATCAATCAGACATCACAAACTTTAGTTATAAGTAAATATTCGCAACCTGTCCGGATAGCATCCTAATTTAACACTGTTATTTAACTTCCTTATTTTGCCCTCTAATTTAATTCTTCCAACCCGACGACCCCAACAGAATTTTCATTATTATAAGTACTCTACATAAGATACAAATCATGTTTAATTTCATAATTTAATAGGAACTTGACATTTCATCAATTACTTGGTGTGCCAAGTGCACAAACTTCACCATTTCCACAACACAACATCGACGCTACTCATACTATAATATTTTCTACACAAGAATTAACACAAACAGCCCCCTTTACTGACTTGCAATTTCAAACAGCCCTTACAAGTTACCAAAATGGGCATTCAATAAAAACAAAGCTAACTCCATGATACAAAAGTATTTTTCAACACTTCAATATTAGAACAAAAGAAACAAATTCAACTCTCAATCAATTTCCAACAAAACACATGTTATTATCACCCAAGAATAATCCATTAATCCCCATATCATCAAATTACAACATTAAATTCCATGGATTCCAATGTAATCCATGTCTAGGGTTTTCTTAATTTGGGGGTTTCTCAAAATATTAACTTCCAAACCTAATAATTAGCTAAACATCATCAATCTCAACTCAATAACACCAATCAATTACCAATTTACCAAAACATTAACATTTCAAGTTTGGGTCATACATTTCCTTACCTTAAATTTATTTCTTTCTTCACTAGCATAATCCTCTAAGCTTCCTCTTCTTTCTTCCAAGCTTGCATGTGAAGATTGAAGCTTGAATCAAGTAGTTTTGGTTGATGAATTGAAAGGAAAATTTTGCACTTCTCCCCCTCTCTCACGTCTTTTCTTCTCAAAAAATGTGAAGGTTGAAAGAGTAATATCCCCTTTATATACTAGGGGCAGATGGTAAAATAAATAAATGGTGAAAATGTTGAAAACTTTGAGAATTTCCCAAATCAATCCTTAGACATAGTTCATCCGATTTTGATTTGTATTTTTTTTTCTATTTTTACTAAGAATTTGAAGAAATGTCCAACGTGAAAGTTGTAGATCTCGGTCTTAGCTTTCTAACGATATACAATTCATAAAAATCGGATATCGTATGAGAAAGTTACGGTCTGAATACTAAAGATTGTCCGTGTTGAACCTTAAAATAAATTTCTTAACGATACTACAATGAATTTATCGAATAAGCTTAAAGTAATTTCATGAGCCTAACACACACTTTTATATGATCAAGTAATAGGTATTATTCCATTCCTAACTTAGTATTCATCGGGTTACCGGGGTATTACATTTTTCTCCCCCTCCCCCTTAAATGAGATTCGTCCTCGAATCTCTAATCAGAACTGAAATTTTGCCTTGAAATTGTGGATATTAAATATCTTACCACAAGTGACTGAATTCACCCATTATCCTCTAGTCCAATATCTTTTTAAAGATGAAGTGGTTATTTCATGTTTGTGTAATATATTGGTTTACTAACCTAGAACAACGAAATTCTGCAAAAGCCTCTGTCGATGGTCGGATGCAAATACCCAATGTAACCCAATTAAATCACATGTCTATATCAATCAAATTACATGGATTCATTAAGACTAAGTTCCAATTGTTGTTATCCCCGCTCGACAGGTATATGTCGATCCTGTAAGGAAATCTATTAAAGGGTTATATATCCTCAAGGAAGATCGTGAGCTATTAAGTCTAGGGTCTTAAACCTAAAATTCATTCGTCAAGTTTATTTTAAGTTTACCAGATCAATCTTATTAGTGGCCAATTAACAAGACGCATTAAGCTTAAGACTTAATAAGTAAACCTTTATATTACCCAAACTATAAAATAACCCCTTAAATAGTTTTTATATTATAGTTAAGGGAGATTAATCTAAATAGCAATAATAAAAGCTTTACCTTTCACCCTAGTAGGGGGAAGTTACCTCCTCATTACTTAATAGTAAAAACTGAAAAAGTAAAGAAAGTAAATTACTATTACAAAAAGTAAATAAAATTAATTACAGAACTGAAATTAAACAAACTAGAAACAAACTCCTTAGTATTCTCAAGGAATTACAGAGAGGAAGGTACATCTGAAACTGAAATTTTGAGCTGAATTTATAGGCGTCGATAGGCTTCATGCATCGTGACGCTCTGCGCGTCCCGACGCGCCGTGATTTGCGGTGTGGCTTGCGGAGGCGACGACACATGGCACTTGGAATCGCGATAAGATGACACGTGGCAGAGGGCGTTGGAAACTCAATGATTGTGCTGACATGGCGATGACGTGGTGATGATGTGGCGATGTTGATTGTCGGCTTCGTGTGATTGTGACACGTGGCATAAGATGATTGGTTGATGATGACGTGGCTGACACGTGGCATAAGATGATTGGTTGATGATGACGTGGCTGACACGTGGCAAGCTGACTTGGCATGTGACTGATGTGGATGCCACGTGGCTGACACGTGGATGACACGTAGGCAACACGTGGTGATGGTGATTGTCGGCAACATGTGATGGTGACATATGTCTGACGCACGTTAGCATGATTTGTTGTGATGTTGACATGTGGCAGGCGCACGTTAGCAAATCCAAGTTTAGAGTTGTTTTCTTTCTTTCTAAATTACTGAATGAGTAAATTCTCCGATTATTTTTACCATTCTCCATACACAAAGCCAACAAAATATTAATCAACTCATTTTTTCCCACAATAGTCACAAGTGTAGTTGAAAAGAAGGTAATATTTGTGTCCTAAAGTTATATCAGAATTCACACCTTTTTTAAGTAATGAAATATTTTTCTGATTTTTTTTATTTATATACAATATCTTTCATCCATGTAGCGAGCTTTAGGCCAGTGACTCCCAACCAGTGGGCTTTAGGGCACTAGGTGTTAAGACACCCCTACAGACTTAATTACTCAGACTTTAGATATATATATATTTTTGTAACATTTTTTTATCCATGTAGCAAGCTTTGGGCCAGTGGCTCCCAAACCAGTTGGTTTTAGGGCATTAGATGTTAAAAAACCCCTACGGACTTAATAACTCGGATCTCAGACGTTTTTTTTATCCCATCGCTTTTTTTAGATGCTTCCTCCAATTAAACTATAGCATTGAATATTACAAACTCGTCAATACTACTAATGTCCGTATGTTACCATGTATATTGATAATACCTGTCAACTGAGCATATGAAAATCCATTTTAGTCAATTTTATGAAGAATTCACAAATTAAATAATTTAAAAGGGAATAAACAAAAATTAACTTGTTTCGAAATAGGTTGAGATACGTCTCAGGAGTGGAAACTCCTTACACAGCTATCTCACACCAATTTCACCTGATTAATCAAATTAAAAACACAAAAACACAAAATATTTTTTTTGATTTTTGTAAATTTTTTTGAATTTTTCGAAAATTTTGGACTAAAAATAAAAACAACATAAAAATAATTTACTACAACTATTCCCCACCCCCAAACCTAAATGAGAAATTGTCCTCAATGTCTTAAAAAGTAGAAGATGAGTTTAGAAGATAGTACATGGTTAGCTGAAATTCTACATCTAAAATAGAAATTAAAGGCTAAGATCCAGATTTATCCGACGCTTCTTACCACGATCATTATCAGACCAGTTAATCTTGGAAAGGATAGGGTCAATTTGTGGTTCAAAGGCTAAGATTTGGTCAATTAAATCATTGGCAGTTGTAGCAGTAAAGATGAGTTCTTTTAAAGGTTTTGACACGAACCCATTTCTCCAGGCATCATCAAGAAATACACAAAGAGAATCATAAAATCCATCTGCGTTGAACAGTCCAATTGGTTTCTGATGTATATTGAAGTTCGCCCAAGATAACACTGTAAAAATTTCCTCCATCGTACCCAAGCCACCTGGGAAAGTAATAAAAGCATCAGCACGATTAATCACTTATACCAGTCGTTCAGACATACCTGGCACAATTAGTTCCTCTCCGTTTGATGATCCTATCAGATTCGCCTCCACCAAGGTTTTTAGGATGATTTCCAGAACTTGACTGCCTTCGTCCTGTACGGCCTTTGAAACGATCCCCATTAGTGCAAGATTACCACCGCCATATGCTAAGTGCATATTCCTTTCAGCTATGACTCGACCCCATTCATACGCTACTGCTACGTATTGTGGCTTAGTACCAACACTAGTACCACAAAAGACACATATATTTACAACTCGTCTTCTTGAAGTGGCTTCCATTTTTATCTGGATGCCTTCAAAAGTGTAATGATGAGTTGAATTTATAGCACCTGAAAAAGGGTTAGTAATAATAGCACTAGTATCTTCCAAAGGACGATTGTTAGCAAAACAATAAAACAAATCGTGAAAGGTCAAAAAGTCTGGATCATGTCTGCGAAAATAAAAGAAAATAACAAAACAAATCACAATTATTAGGAAAAGACAAAGAGATATAATATTTACAAGAAATAACGGCTTTGAATGACGTCTATGCGTCAAGGACAAGCTTCTCATCCAATTTTCTTATAAATTGGCAAATATGGTCTTTTAGAGTCAGATTCCCGAGACTTAACTGTGGTCTTTCTTTTCGAAATTGTGAATATAAAAATCGAATTTCGTGATACATATTTCCATTGGGATGCATCTCAAGAGTCTTAGATATGTCATCCAAAGACTCCTTACTGAAGCCATCCCTAATGAAATTAATCTTATCTTCACGGTTATCAGACACCATTCCTAAAGAACGACAACGAGTATTACAAAACATACGAGCACATTTGTAGCATACACCCATTCTTTTAGCTCTTCTCTTTTTAGCATAGGTGCTTCTTCCTAAACCAGACAAATGTAAAATAAAAGAGTCAGAAGACTCACCTGCCAATCGTACTTGTGCTTCAATAATCCAACGAATGTCAGTAGGAATACCTTTTATCATCAGTAGTCTCATTCGTTCCAAGCCAGCTTTGTAGACTTTCATCAGAGAATTTTGAGGGAGTGAAGGAAATTGCTTGTGAAGATTTGCGAGAACGTCTTCCATCGTGAAATGACTTTACCTGCAAAAATTAAACACACAAAAATAAAACACACCAGATCATAATATATACACAAGTTGCATGGGTTGCCTCCCTACTAGCGCTAAGTTTAAAGTCGTCAGCTAGACATGACTGCCCGAACGTTAGGCTGGATCTGAAAGTGTGACATTTTCTTTTTGTCGCTTAAATGATTCTCCCCAGTAGTGCTTGACACGCTGACTGTTAAACTTGAATGTTTTGTTGGTGTTGGGATCAAGTAACTCAACAACTTCATATGGTAAAACCTGAGTGATCACAAATGGACCTGACCACATTGATTTCAACTTTCCAGGGAAAAGTTTAACCTTGAATTGTATACAACACATGCTGCATTGGTTCCATTTGTCTGCGTACTATTTTTCGATCATGCCATTTCTTGGTCTTTTCTTTGTATAATCTGGCATTCTCATAAGCATGTAGGCGAAATTCCTCCAATTCATTGAGTTGGTGAAGTCGTTTCTCTCCTGCAGCTTGTGGATCAAGATTCAACTTTTTCAGTGCCCAGTACGCCTTGTGTTCAAGCTCAACTGGCAAATGGCATGCTTTCCTAAACACCATTCGATATGGGGACATACCAATGTGTGTTTTATAATCTTTTCGGTAGGCCATAGTGCGTCATCCAGTTTTGTAGACCAGTCTCTCCTTGTTGATCCAACGGTTCTCTCCAAGATTCTTTTGATCTCCCTGTTTGAAACTTTAACCTGTCTGTTTGACTGTGGGTGGTAAGCAGTGGCAACTTTATGAGTAACTCCGTATTTGGATAGGAGTGCATCAAAATATTTGTTACAGAAATATGTGCCACCATCACTGATAATAGCCCGAGGTGTTCCGAAGCGAGTGAAAATATTATTTTTAAGGAATTTGATCACCACTTTTGAATCGTTTGATGGCAGTGCAATTGCTTCAACCCATTTGGAGACGTAGTCTACAGCTACTAGTATGTACAGGTTTCCAAATGATAGAACAAAGGGTCCCATAAAATCAATCCCCCATACATCAAATATCTCCACTTCCAGAATGTTTTGCAGAGGACTTTCATTTCTCCTCGAAATATTTCTTGTTCTCTGGCACCTGTCACATTGAAGAGCAAATAGATAAGCATCTTTAAAAAGAGTAGGCTAGATCAAACCTGATTGTAGGACTTTGGCTACAGTTTTATTCCCGCTGAAGTGTCCGCCGTATGGTGATGAATGACAATATTGCAGAACACTGTTAACCTCCTCATGTGGAACACAACGTCTCAGTAATTGATCAACACATCATTTGATTAGGTACGGCTCATCCTAGACATAATGCTTGACTTCTTTGAAGAATTTCTTTTGTTGCTGAGTTGTCCATTCCAACGGCCATTTTCCCGATACTATGTAGTTGACATAGTCAGCATACCGAGGAGCATCATGATGTTTCATGGAAAACAGCTGTTCATCTGGAAATGTTTCTTTGATTTTCAGTTCTTTGCCAGCTGTTTCTCCATTTTCAAACCTCGATAAATGATCTGCCATCTGGTTTTCTGTCTCTTTCCTGTCTTGAATCTCCACGTCAAATTCTTGCAGAAGAAGTATCCAACGGATCAATCTGGGTTTGGCATCTTTCTTCGCGATCAGGTATTTGATTGCTGAATGATCTGTGTAGACCACCACTTTGGGACCCACCAGATAGGATCATAATTTATCAAAAGCGAACACAACTGCGAGAAACTTATTTTCAGTGGTTGTGTAGTTGAGTTTAGCTTCATTCAGAGTTCTGTTGGAGTAATAAATGGTGTGGAAAACTTTTGCTTTGCGTTGTCCTAAAACTGCACCTACATCAAAATCACTAGCATCGCACATCACCTCAAATGGAAGGGTGCAGTCTGGTGCTACAATGATAGGAGCAGAAACTAGCTTCTGTTTTAGGATCTCAAAAGCTTCGTGACATTCTTTGGTGAAGTTGAAAGGCACATCCTTTTCCAAAAGATTGCATAGAGGTTTAGCAATCTTTGAGAAGTCTTTGATAAATCTCCTGTAAAAGCCTGCATGTCTAAGAAAGCTCCGAATTCCTTTGACTAATGTTGGCGGGGGTAATTTTTAAATTGTTTCAATCTTTGCTTTGTCTACCTCGATCCTCTTTTGTGAGA
This sequence comes from Zanthoxylum bungeanum, assembly GCA_019454045.1. NCBI lineage: Eukaryota > Viridiplantae > Streptophyta > Magnoliopsida > Sapindales > Rutaceae > Zanthoxylum > Zanthoxylum bungeanum. The sequence continues at coordinate 29,241 of SKCR01023302.1, read as the reverse complement.
TCCGATGTCCCAGAACAATGCCTTCATGCACCATGAAGTGGCATTTCTCCCAGTTGAGTACCAGGTTGGTATCTTCACATCTTTGTAATACATGTTCCAGATTTTGTAAGCAGTGGTCAAAAGAGTCTCCAAACACAGAGAAGTCATCCATGAAAACCTTCATACTTTGTTCCAACATATCTGAGAAAATGGCCATCATGCAATGTTGGAATGTGGCAGGAGCATTACATAGTCCAAATGGCATCCTACGGAATGCAAAAGTACCATACGGACATGTAAAAGTCGTCTTCTCCTGATCTTCTAGGGTGATGGCAATCTGATTGTACCCCGAGTATCCGTCCAGAAAATAATAGAACTCATGTCCCGCCAGTCTGTCTAGCATCTGATCGATGAATGGTAGTTGAAAATGGTCTTGCCCCCAACTCTGGCGCACGTTAGCGGTCGCGACGCGCCAAATTACCATTTTACCTTTTTTTTCCGTTTTTTTACTGTTTTGGCCCCGAATCACCTCTAGAGAGTCCTGAATCTTTATTTATCTAAAAAATAACACAAAACACATCAAAATATTCACAAAACTCGAGTAACTATAAAAAATATTAGGTCAAATGAGTTGGAAACAATGATACATTTACCACTCATCAGATGTTTGTTCCGTATGGTAAAGGATGGTCTGATACAAGATCACACCATATATCTGAAAGTGTTCCTAGAACATGCCAGAAGCTTTGCCCGTCTTCAATTCCTTCATGTCTGCCTTGTCCATACGGCAGTCACGCTTCTAGTGGCCCCGTTTGCCACAGTTTAGGCAGACATCTTGGGATATGTCTTTTTTCTTCCCAGAAGACTGTGACGATTTAGCCTTGCCCTTTTCTTCACACCCCCAGAAGCCTTCGGCCAAGCCTTGGCCTTCTGGGATGTCGAAGTAAGATGCGTCTTACGCTTCTTGCCCTTTTGCAAGCTCTGGCTATGTCTCCTTGAGCATAACCATTAACTCTCCAAGAGTTTTCTATTGCAATTAGTACTTCCAAGATCTAAGGATAGATCTATGAAGATCCTTCAATTTCAATATCATACTATAAGGATCTAATCCTTAGTTCTGACAAAGAAATTAATGAGTCATTGCGGCAAGCATAACAGATTGAGCACTAAAGTTATCATCACCATGAGTCTTCCAAAGCTCATGCTCCACTATTTGCTCAACTCCGGGCTCAGGCCCGAGATGTCACTCTATCAAATAAAGTAATTTCTCGGCTCCCAGGACTATCCTGAGGTTATATTCCCAATCTGAAAATTGGAGCCCTTCAAATACATTTTCACCCAGGATTATGTTCTAAACGCTAATCTTTCAGTTATCTTGATTCCAATAGTCTAACTATCCAATCAACGATTTCAGGTATAATCAAATATAATGATTATTATAGTCTAACTATATAATCAACTATAATTGATCGGTTATATTCAAATGTATTGATTACTATAATCTAATTATATAACCAACTACAAATGAAGTAGTTTGAATACAGTCCAACTGTTAAATTAAAACAACAATTGAATATTAGTCCAACTAATATATATATAAATAATTAATGACGAAAAATGAAATGAGCGCGTATTGGCAAGTATTTAAATGAAATTGCAAATTTAATACTTGTCTCCCACTATTTTTCAGCGAGCCTCTAACCTTCTGTGGAGTACTCGGGAAACCTAGTTTCCTAGTGGGCTATGATCCCGTTAAATAACACACAACCTTGACTTTGGCCAACAAATTGTATGAAACTTAACTAAGTAGATCTCTAAGATCAATTGGATCACATCTAATTCCTAGATCCAGTAGGTGGACATCCAAGTCCGAAACATATATCCAATATATGCCAATATATCCGATATATTCCCTAACCTTTTTCCTCTGAATCAACTAAGCCTTGGCTTTGGCTCAACAAGCTTAATGAAACCAGTTAAGCGTGACCCATTGACAGTGGGAAAGCTTCGTAATCGAGGCCGATGAACAAGAAGTGACCTTGACTTTGGCCAATAAATCACAACTTGCCCAAGACGTACGATATGGAACAAAGCCTTCATGATTCAAACACATCCGCGGTGGACAAAGGTCTTGACTTTGGCCAACAAACCAATGCCAATCTTGGATCTTGAGAGAGAATCACTCAATGGAAGGAAAAGCGCTTAATATAAAATGAGGGTTTTTGCCGTGATTTGGCAACCAATTTATTATCCTTAATTAGGTCTCATCATACACCCTTAAGCATGCATTCTAAAAGCATAATAAGGCGCGATAAAATTAATAATGATATGCGGATGGATATACAACAAATTGTTCCTAGAACAAATCTCTCCATTTCCTCTCTCCTGCTAGCATTATTCATACTTCTACCCAATTACATAATACTTCTAAAGAAACCTCATTTACATTGAGGGGAATAGGTGAGAAGATAAATACAATGAGAAAAGAGGTAATAGGCTGGACACGCAGGTCCAATTTAATAAATTCTAAATTTATTACAACAATTTCTAAAATTGCCATCACCCTTCTAATATCTGATTACACCCAAATATGACTCGCGGTTATCGCAGTATAGCTAGGGTGTCGATTCCTCAGAGAGATGGTTATAGGAACTAATTTACTCAAACAAAAACGTTAACAGTAACTTAAATAAATAAAACGATAGAATTTGTAATTGAAATAAAGATAAATAAAACAATGAAAAGATAATAAAAGATAATAGCAGAGATAAACAGCAAAGTGTCGGGAATCCCTATTGTATCAAACTCCTATATTTAGTTATTGATTCCTTTTATTACACAATTGAGGGTTTCACATCTCAAACCAACAATTGGAAGATATTCAATTCTACACATATTCAAATTCTAAGGTAATTAATGATTATTTTCTCTATGTTAACAGCACACAAAAGTCATCGTACGAGCTATCTAACGTCGACAATATACCCTCAGGCAATACTGCAGCAGAAGACTAACACGCAAAATAACTTTTACCAGTCACAATTGAGCTCGCAAACCACACATAGAAGAAGCATGATTGGATCTATATGGGATTTGACAAAACATAATTTCTGGGCTAATAATTCGAAAGATAATAAAGAATAACAAACATTAATTTTATTAAACGATAAAAGGTACTTAGGAAATCAAAAACATAAATAATAGAAATCAAACACAAGAGTTCATCCCTAACTTTGCCTAGGGGATTAGTTCCCCATAAAAGAAATAAAAATAGCCTGGGATTGGAGAGACATATCGTTCTGAATTATCACAGATCCGCGTCTTGGCTTCTGCGCTGTGATTTCTTCTCTTCTTGCGCACTCTCGGCAGCTCTCTGCTTCTTATTCTCTCGGCCACGCACTCTCGGCTCTCTCTGATTTCTTTTGTTGTTTATGCGCAGCCTGCGCTGCTTCTCGCTTGGAGAGCCTCCTCTGTTTTTGTCTATTGCATAGCTTTTATAATAAAGAATTTTAAACCTAATTCACTTGGAACCCATGTGATTTTCTTTCTTCTTTAAATCATGCGCCCGCCACTTTGTTTGTTTCTTTTTTTAAATAAGCACCAGCCGCCTCTTCTTGCTTTTCAGTTGTGCGCCTCAATGCCCTAGCAGCCTTTTGTTGCCACAAAATAAAACCTAATTTTCTTGACTTCACGTGCATGGCCTTTTCTCTCCAAGGTCCACGCACCTTTGCTCATTTTTCTCTTCTTTGCATGCTTTCCTTTCTACGTCCTATAAATAATAAAGAGAAGAATTACTAATATTAGCTTAAATAATAGATACTTTCTAAATCAATATAATAATAAAAATTACATAATAAAATATAAAATATATAACTAAATACTTAACAATAAACCCAAATAAGTGATGTTTCAAAGTATATTTTCATGCACTTATCAATATCCATCCGATATACATTATTCATACATACATCCAAGTATTCACACAAAGCATATTATCAATCAATCTAATCCAATTAATTAATCTTTGATTAATGACCATCCAATGTTCAAACAACGATTTGATTTGCGCGAGTCCAACTCGTTTAAGAATAAATACTCAAAGTACGTATTCTTGAATTATATTGAACTACAATTTTAAATCCAATTTAAATTATATTCAATACTAATTCATATTTAATTCTAAATTAAATAATTACACTTTCAATAATGCCTTTTAGACATGGATTCCAAATCCAATCTTAACGGGTCTCAAAGGCCCAATTAGTATCCAATACTATTCAATTAAAGTCTAATGGGCTTTCAATTAATTATTAAGGCATGGGCTTTGGCAATTATGGGTCAAACCCAATATGCCAAGGCCCAATTAGGAATCACCCTATGCCAAAAATCAATTTAGGCCCATTAGGCCCAATTAGAATTTTAAAGGCCCAATTATCATATTTGGACTTTATGGAAATGGTTTTAGGCCTAATTGGATCCAACCAATTATCCTAAATCAAACTTGGCCCAACCAAGCCCATTAAGCCCAAATACAATAAATTAAATTAATATCATTAATTACATATTAATCTAATTCAAGTGTAATTAACACAATTAATTAACTAACCTAATGTTTCCAAAACATTTAATTAATCCAATTAATTATGCTCTTTAATTCCAATTCATGTCCAACATAAATTGAAGCAAAACAATTCATTACATGCTTCATACTCAAGGTTTTGGCAAGTAAATTATCATACAATTTGATTTCAATCCAATTAAATCAACATATATCATACATTTCATTCCAATTAACATATCCAATTGCTAATTTTCAAAAAAATTACCATGAGCAACCTAGGGGTACATTCGGCCAAGCATGAAGATTAGGGATTTTTGATCTAATCAATTTATCACAAATCCAATGATATACAAATCCAATTCAACATCATATAAACTCAACCCAACCATCAATTTAGGCATTTCATACTCCAAACACAAAAATCCCAAATTTAAAGTTTAGAACCCTAGATTTCCAAATCAAACTTAGATCGCTCTGATACCATTGCAAGTGTTCCTAGAACATGCCAAGATCGTCTAAGAGTGATTCGTGTGTGAATAATCAAGAGAGTTGAGGAATACTCACATTGATTGGTTGAGGAGATTTCAAAAATTCCTTCTTTGTTGGATGTGTTGGAAGCTACGGAGCTTGAGATCAAGTTCCAAACTCTCGGGTGAGTTTCCCTATCACCTTGATTCACTCCTTTAAGTGTTAGCTTGAACAAAATTTGAAAGAAAATTTTTCTCCTCCAAAGAGCTATTGTGTTCGGCAATTGGGAGAATTTTGGGAGAGAATGAATAGTTAATGGTTTCCAAAATAAGTGTGTATTATATATGGTTCCAAAAACCATGTTGGATAAAGGCAAGTGGTTTTTGAAAAAACCATTTACTTTTTTACCAACTACCACCGTCACCTTTGACAAGTGATGTGAGTGGTGGGTCCCGCCCAATTAAATTCAAAATTCAAGTGGGATTAGACAACACACTTCAGGCTCGGTTACGTTTAATCCGATTAAATGAACTTTCTGTCGCGACGTAATTAAATCCAATTTAATTAAATAATAATGCCTAGCAAAATTATTACGGAAGTCGCTTACGAATTAATTTCAAATTAATTCGTTCGCTTGAATTAAAATATAATTTTAATTCCGCTTTGAAATCTGATTTCAATTAATATATCTAATATATTATTTGAGCCTAATTAAATAAATTAAATAGTAAAATCTAATTTCACTATTAAATTTACTTTACCGATTAATTATAAATTAATCTTGTTCTCTCTTCTCGAAGAATTTAATCTCAGATAAATTCTAGACACAATTAATCCCAGATTAATTCTTTCTCTTTTAATTAATCCCAGATTAATTTATTACCGTAATTAATCCCAGATTAATTTTCTCTTTCATAATTAATCCCATATTAATTTTCTGTTCGAGTCAAATCTCAACGGTGAATCTTCAGGAAGCGACCCAAGAGATCCATGGATATGTTGGCAGTAAATACGGTCATCAGACTATCCGAATACGTGCCTACCCGGTACCATGTTATTACCGATTTACAAGACATGGTTGGCTTCTAGCAAAGCACCGTGCCTCATAATTCTCCAGAAATATTATGTAAAGGAATATGTAATCTTTGTCAGGCTTAGCATACGTAGTACTGCGTATAACGATCCAGTATCAGATGTCACATGCTAGGTCTGAGGCTGGAATTGTGTCTGCCCCGTACGAAACATATATCGGATCTCTGACAACTAGTCTCTATAATCGGATAATCATGACCTTGTCATATTATCCCGATAGCTGCAGTATACAAGAGTACCAGTTTCCTATCCTGCGTGATCATCATCTCCATATGACTGAAGTGATACTTCCATCTTGACATCACATCCAATACACTACGATTCTCAGTATACCCAGAAGAGGCGTACACAGAAATTGTTAAAGCCCCGGACGACCAAAACCAAAGTATACTGATTGTGTCAAGTATTAGCGATACAAGTCTCAGGTTAAGACCAAATACACCTACCCTGATTCGGATTCCCATCGACACATAGTCATACTACCAATGGGATTCCGAGGGGTCTATCCAGAACAAACCTGTTTCCATACCATCGGTAAACATAACCTCCTATTACACTTGCATGAGTATCCAATACCCAAATATATGAGAACTATGCCATTATGCCTCCATAATGCGCACAAGTGCAATACTAATCTATTTCGCATTATCGATGTCCAGTCTCGATAATACTACGACTAGGGATATTTACTGATTAAACCTTAGTGGATTAATATTGTCTCATATCTTATTAATCTGGTACTAATCATATGGACTTTTATCATTTATATATCCGGGCAATCCAATTACAAAGATAAAAAAGCAATTTCTTTTGTCACATAGTTAATTTGTACAACAACACCATGTTCTGCACAAATAGTGATGCTATGGGTCATAATTGTCTAACAATATCCTTATCCATTTAATGAATATTGTATTCAGGACGTGATTAAATCTCATTTAACCAATGATCGTCATTGGACCACAAGATTTATTAAGCTAATACTTTTGAAGTATGTAGTTTAAAAAAGTAAGAAATTGTTTTAGATAGTTTTCTTTACTCCGTAACTGAGTTGATAAATTGTCATGACTTAGTTACGTGTTTCTAATAGAGAACATGTTGAACGTCTTGAATTGTTCGAGAACTTTCAATATGTCTCTGATGAAACACGTATAGAATATTTTGAATGGTTCAAAGATATTCTATTTGTAGTGTTGAAAACTATATTTTTGAAATTCATTGTGAGTCTTTGAATTGTTCAAGGATGTTTGATATGATCAAACACGTGAATTTAAGGCAATTAGTTCTAAATTTATTTAATGAATGTGATTATTACTCAATATCAAACTTCCACGATTCCATCTTGATGGAATTGGTCAGTGGGAGTAATTGAATCTTATATGATTTGATTTGTTGATATTGAGTGAATTAGTTTTCAATACTCTTGGGGTTATGCTCCAGTAACACTAATTCATCTCTTTAATTATTGCTCCATTAGTTTCTATAGTTATATATATGATATGTATAGTAGAAAATTTGAATCTTGAAAAGTTTGAGATTTGAAACTTTCTTTTGTATAATTGTTATATAATTGAAAATACTTGCGCCTTGGAGGTACAAGTAAGAGTTTATCATTTATTCTATTCAATAGAATATTGTATTCTATTTGATAGAATATCTTTTCTACGATCTCGAGTAATAAAATTATTTTATTACTTGGTGTGTAACATCAGATGTTGACGACTGTGGAAAAGACTTGACTTATTGAAGTCAAATATGTGAATGATAAACTGTAATGGAACTGCACAATTAATAAGATGAAAAGACCTTTAGACATCTTCCGTATAAGTTCAATGGGATGTCAGAATCATTTATGAAGTATTTGATACTTAATGATTCTTTTATTTTCTTATCGAAGAAAATTATCCTAAAACTTATAGTGGGAACGATATTTGATATCGATTTCAGAAATTAGCATTGAATTATAGATCTAAGATTGTTCATAGCTTACTACGATCAAGTTTTGAACTTGATTAGGCTTTCGTTATGAATAGTTCATAAAATATGCAAATTATTTGCGCAGCAAAAGCAAAGTAAGCACATTAAAGGTTTGACATTTACAGTATGACAGTGAGAAAGGTTTTACTCCGTTATCTATTGTAGATTTTGAGGAAACTTGTCTCTAGTCGCACTAATTGAACAATTAAGGATTTGTTGGTTAATGTTGATATTAAACTGTATTTTGGCTAAAGAATGCAAAGTGGTGTTCTTGAATATTTTCTTCGAATGAGAGATCTGTTGCAGTTTATTTGTTTGAAGAATTCATTCTTGAATGACCTTAGAGATTGTATTCTGCTAAAATCACAGTTTGATATATTAGCTTATAGAGTCTACTGTAGACTCAGATAAGTTTTCCGGAAATATGTGTTCTCTAATTTTGATACAGTCAGATTTCTGGTTTTATCAAAAGCACAGAGAATACATATTTGATAGTAGGACCAGTGGGAGCGTACAAATTTCTTTCTAGTGTTATATATCCTAACGATATTATCATTATTAAAGTAATAATGAGATGTTTGTAAAGTAAAACATTTACTTAAATCTTCTTTTCTCCGTGTAAGCAGTGAGAGTAGCCTCTAATATATTTGATATAAAGTTTTATATATGATATAGAACTAAGAGACTTGTGAGATACTCCCATTAGTCGCGTATTAGATATGATCTGATAAAAGACATAGTAAGACTATCTGTATGACAGTTAGTATAACTGTTTGACAGTTAATGTGTCTTTTATATATACAATATTCGTCTTTCATAAAGGATGATACCTTTTATCGAAAGTGATATTAATTAGAATTTCTAGTCAATGTTATGCATCATAAGATGATGGAGTAATAAATACTATATTATGTGCGATTAAAGATATCAATTTAATCATAATTGTTACGAGTTATTTTGATATACTACAGACCATATGATGGATCTTGAGACATGTTCTTTGTGATTCTTTAGATATTAAGAACAAGTTTCTTATTCATGGAGAATTTAGTCAGCAACCATAATGTCATATTAGTTTTGATCCTATGTCATATAAAGTCAGAAAAGATGCAGTGGGAGTGTCACCGTTGATTCTACTGAATCAGTGGAAACAGTTGGCAACTTATGAAGTATTGACTTATGAAGTTGCCATAGTGACCCTATAGATTAGAAGTTTACATATTAATTTTGTGCTTGCAGTTGTCTTATAGTATTTTGGATTTGATCCATATATACTTAGACAACTCAGTAGCTATAGCACAATACTGATATAGCGTCTGAATTATATTGATGTGGAATTTAGATTCAACAAAATATGAATGATGCTGGCTAAGGAAAACGGTTAGGTTTGTTCGACAGACTCGATTTATTAAAGCGGGCAAACTTGTTGTTGCCTACCTTTTGAGTGCAATGTGAGCTCTTAAGGGCCATGACTATGCGATACACATTAAGATGTGTCTAGTGTTGGACAATTATGACCCATAGCGTCACTATTTGTAAAAGATATTGTGGTTTTTGTACAAATTAACTATGTGACAATGGAAATTGCATTTTATCATTTTGTAATTTGATTACTTTAATATATAAATGATAAAAGTCCATATGATTAGTTCCGAATTATAAGATATGAGACAGTATCAATCCATAACGGTTTAATCATTAAATATCCATAGTCGTAGTATTATCGAGACTTAACATCGATAATGCAGAATAGACTAGTATTGCACTTGTGCGTGTTATGGAAGCGTAACGACATAGTTCTCATTTATTTAAGTATTGGATACTTATGCAAGTGTGATAGGAGGTTGTGTTTACCGATGGTACGGAAACAGCTTCGCTCTGGATAGACCCCGCGGAATCCCATTGGTAGTATGACTATGTGTCTATGGGAATCTGCATCAGGGTAGATGTATTTGGTCTTAACCTGAGACTTGCATCGCTACTACTTGCGACAATCAATACGCTTTGGTTTTGGTCGTCGGGACTTTAACAGGTTTTGTGTACGCCTCTTCTGGGTTTATTGAGAATCGTAGTGTATTGGGTGTGATGTCAAGATGGAAGTATCACTTCTGTCATATGAAGATGATGATCACACTGGGATACAGAACTGGTACTCTAATTGGTTGCAACCATCGGGATAATATGACAAGGTCATGATTATCCGATTAAAGAGACTAATTGCTTGTGATCCGATATATGTTTCGTACGGGGCAGACACTATTCCAGCCTCAGGCCTTGCATGTGACATCTGATACTAGATCGCAATACGCAATCCTATGTATTCTTCACCTGACATAGATTATATATTGCTTTAAGAATATTTCTGGAGAATTGGGTAGGCACGGTGCTTTGCTAGAAGCCAACCATGTCTCATAAATTGGTAAAAACGTAGTACTAGGTACGTACGTGTTCGGATAGTCCGACGACCAAATTTACTGCCAACATATCCAGGGATCTCATGGGTCGCTTCCCGAAGATTCACCGATGACGTATGATTCGAACATAATTAATCTAGGATTAATTGCGGAGAGATTTTATCTGGGATAAAATACTATTTGAATAGAGAGAACGATTAATTTGGAATTAATAGATAAAATAATATATTTGATATATTAAATGAAATTAGATTTCATAACAGAATTAAAATTATATTTTAATTTGGGCGAACGAATTAATTTAGAATTAATTCGCGAGCGATGTGAATAGTAATTTTGCTAGGCATAATTATTTAATTAAATTTGATTTAATTACGTCACAACGAAAAATTCATTAATTTGGAATTAACGAACCCGAGCCCGGAATGTGTTGCGGGCCCACTCGGATTTTGAATCAAGTGGGGCCCACATGTCACATCACAAGTCACATCACTTGTCACTTTGTTCACTTTATTGTGATGGAAGTTAGTGAAGACTAGTAAATTACTCAAGGTGATGACTTGATTGACTGTTACCTAATATTAGATATTTGGTATATCATAGATTTTCTTTTGAAAATTGAATTACAACAACTTCATCACTCTCTCTCTCCCTCACGGCAATTGCTCCATTTTCTCTCTAAAATTTGGCCTGGCCAAATTCAAGAACAAGAAGAAGAAAAATTGTGGCAATTTTTCTAAGTGCTAGCACACCAAAGGAATCATATCAAGGTGTTAGGGAAACCAATCCCTTGAGCTTGGAATCAACATCAAAGCTTGGAGCTTGGATTCAACTTCAAAGATGAGATCTTGGAGGACTTCTCATAGGTAAAATTTTCGTTATCAACGCATCCAAAATCCGTTCAAAGTGAGTATAATTCCGCTATTCTTCTTTGAGTATTCACATGATTTCTTACTTAAATTGGTCTTGGGACACTTTAGAAACCCAACAATGGTATCATGGAGCCTATTTGAGCATGAAATTTGATTAGGGTTTATATACTAAAATTGGGTATTTTTGATTTGAGCATGTTTTAATCAATTGTTGTTTGAGTATGCTTGAATGTGATAACTGGGAGTTATGCATGATCAATTTGAAGAAAAATTAATTGGATTAATTTTCCCCATTTTAGTGCCTTGGCCGAATGTATATAGTGCCCTAAAGTCATGGTATTTTTTTATTTTTGAGACCATTGGATGTGTTTAAGGACTTGAGATATATTGATTTATGATTTAATTAGATTAAAATCAAAATCGGATATAAAATCATCATAATGTCGTGACCATAAGAAGCATGAAATGAGTTGATTTTGGTTTCAATAATGTTGGACATGTGTTGAAAAATTAATGCATGATTAATTGATTAAATTAGTATTTTGGAAATGTTAATTTAGATAATTAATTAGTGCTATACACTTTAATTAATTAAATCATGATATTGGAATATTAATATTTAATTAATTGGACCTAATTTGGAATTGGGCTAATGATGTTGTATTTGGGCCTAATGGACTTGGTGGGCAAAATTTGTTTAGGACAATTGGATTGGATCCAAATTGGGCCTAAACCATTCCATTAAGTCCAATATAACAAATGTGCCTTTTAATGTTTAATTGGGCCTAATGGGCCGAAATTGGTTTCTTGGCAAATAGGGTGATTCCTTAATTGGGCTTTGGTATTTGGGTTTGACCCATATTGACCAAAGTTCGTGCCTTAAGAAATTATTGAAAGCCCATTGGACTTTAATTAAATGACATTGGATGTTAATTGGCTTTGAGACCCATTAAGATTAGATTTAGAATCTAAGTCGTAAAGGCGTATTAAAAAGTGTAATTATTTAATTTGGAATTAAATATAGAATTAGTATTGAATACAAATTAAATTAGATTTAAAATTGTAGTTCGATATAATTCAAGAATTCGTACTTGAGTATTATTCTTAAACGAGTTGGACTCGCGCAAATCAAATCGTTGTTTGAACATTGGATGATCACTTTATTCAAACATTAATTAATTGGATTAGATTGATTGAATAACATGCTTTGTGTGAATATATGGATGTGTTGTATGAATAATGTATATCAGATGGATATTAGAAGGGAAAGGGTAATTTGGAAATTGTGTAAATTTAGAATTTATTAAATTGGACCTGAGTGTCCAGCCTTATCTCCGATTCTTTGTAATTTCTTCTCACCTAATTCCCCTCAATGTTAATAAGGTTTCCTAATTGTATTATGTAATTGGGTAGAAGTCAGAATAGTGCTAGCGGGGGAGAGAAAAGAGAGTGATTTGTTCTAGGAACAATCTGTGAGATATCCATTCGAATATCATTATTAATTTATTTACCGCGCCTTATTATGCTTTTAGAATGCATGCTTGAGGGTGTATGATGAGACATAATCAAAGATAATAAATTGGTTGCCAATTTAAGCAAAAAACCCTCAATAAATATTAAGCGTTTTCCTTCCATTGAATTATTCATTCTCAAGATCCAAGATTGGCACTAGTTTGTTGGCCAAAGTCAAGACCTTTGTCCATCGCAGATGTGTTTGAATCATGAAGGCTTTGTTCCATATCGTATGTCTTGTCCAAGTTGTGATTTGTTGGCCAAAGTCAATATCACTTCATGTCCATCGACATCGATTACGAAGCTTTCCAAAGTCAATGGGTTCCTGTAGGCATTGTATTTTTGCATATCAGCCCGATGATGAGTCTCGTATGGAGACACTACCTCTTTAGTTGTGAAAGCCGCGGGAAACGGACGTGGGAAGGGTAAAGTTGGAAAATGAGCATTTTGTCAGATTTAACCCGCTTGTTTCGCTTCGGGTTCGCTTGTGTTGGACCTCTGTTTAAAACACACCAAACCCATTAAATCACATCCAAAAAGAAGGAAAACAGGGAAAACACAGCTCACAAAGGAAAGAATTAAAACAAAAGGAAGGAAGTTAAAACACAGTTCACAAAATTAAATCACCTTCCTAAAGGAAAATAAATCCCTTTCCTAAAACATAAATCACATTCCTAAGTTAATTAAATCACCTACCAATTGTAAATAAATCATATCCTTAACTAAAAAAATAAATAAAATCACTTCCCTTAATTAAAAGATTTTCCCTATCACATACTAAATTAAAAATATCTCATAATAACACACAAATCCTATTCCTTCCCCAACAAGGTAAATCTCCTCCCTTGGCCTATAAAAAGAACCATTCACCCCCTTATCAAACCCTGGCTGGCTCTCTCACGAAAAATCACAAACAACAGCCAAAGTCCCCCATACAGAAACCCTCATTCACGTAGCAACCCTTCACGCCAACTGACCACTTGTTCTCTCCCACAAAACTGACTCAACACTCAAACAATTGACCACGTGAACTAACCAAGCCACGCCCTTGATAAGCCTCACTTCCACTCACGCCTGTCACTATCACTAACCCTTCACGCTCAGCAAACTGTCCACGACCTGCTCCACTAACGCACAAAAAACCCAGCCTTCACGCACGTTGCAACCCTCTATCACACAAAACAACGCATCTGCCCCGCGTTCACAAACAGCCCACTAGCCACATTAAATAGCCAAACAGCAGCCTTTTGACCAACTCAGCGCAAGCCCAAAGCCTTCAACAATAAACGCCACTTGTCGCCTAACCAAACTGCCCATTCCCTAAATCAAACATCCTTCTCGCCTCATTACACGTCCTCACTCTTCGGCACATCACGCAAATAAGCCCTTAAACGCCCCAACTCAAACCATTTACTTCACGCCAAAGATCACTCACGCAGGCCTGCTCCCCTCAACGTATCAGCCGCACATTGACCCTCATTACCAGTCCACATTGCCGCACCATTAACCATCGAAAACACACTCAGAGAAATTGTCCTAAACCCACATCAAAACTGCCCAAAACGCCAGTAAAACTGCCCAAAACAGCCCCTGAAACTGCCGAGAACAGTCCCTTAATAACCTGAAACAGTGACCAGAAAATCACCGAATAACAGCAGCGAAAGGAAGTAGAGTAAAAATAGCAACCGAAATAGCAAAACAGCGAGGAAAGATGTTGAGTTGGTGTGAACTAAAAGAGTAGCGGATCATTCACCCTTCCAACGACGTGTAACGCCCTTTCCTGAGACGACAAAAGAGGTTGACCTGAGGGACACCTGTCACTTATCTTTTTTCGTTTTTATTTTATTTATTTTAAAATATTATTGCATGAGAGTCGTTTTGAAGCATGATGTGATTGTTGGATGAGCGGGATATGTGTTCCCTTGTGGTATATTGGAGGAAAACCCGGACGAAATTCCGTAGCCGATTCCGAAATGGACGGTATTGCGGTCTGCACTTGGGATAAACGCCACATACCACTTAAGATTATACATATCTGTCTCATCCAAAATTGTATTTGAGTAGTTATAGTTCGTAGTGGTTATTTATTTATGTTTTAAGCATGATTTAGTTCATTATTTAACTTTCAAAGCATGATAATGTTAGGTTTATGCATGATAGGTGCTTAGTTTATTTTTATATTCAAATAGTTTTCGTTTATTGCAAATTGAATGGTTTGCTATGCTCGTTGTGTTCTATTGTGTGTTTTACCGTTATCGGATTTACTTTCAAGCATGCAAACTTAGATTAGGAGTTGGTTGATGAGAAGCCATGTTAGATGTTAGAGCGAACCATTGAGCATGATTATTGAGAGACTCGGTTGATTTATTGCACAAATTATATCATCACAAGTGACATAAGTAAGGGACCATTCTGAACCCAACGGTTTGAGGTCTTCCTTGCGAGGGGTGGTTGCGGCATAAATCTTTGTTCCGGTTCACACCGGGTGGCGACTCCATGTTATTTCGTTAACTCCCAAAACTAGGCGCGAGCCTGGAACAGCTCGCCCAGGTTCGGTTGATGACAGTTCCGCTTAACTGGAATCATTAAGCTTGTTGTGCCAAAGCCAAGGCTTAGTTGATTCAGAGGAAAAAGGTTAGGAAACTATATTGGATATATTGGCATATATATATATATGTTTCGGACTTGGAGGTCCACCTACCGGATCTAGGAATTGGATGAGATCCAATTGATCTTAGAGATCTACCTAGTTAAATATCATACAGCTTGTTGGCCAAAGTCAAGGTTGTATGTTATTTAACGGGATCCTAGCCCACTAGGAAACTAGGTTTCTCGAGCACTCAACAGAGGGTTAGAGGCTCGCCGAAAAATAGTGGGAGGCTAGTATTGAATTTACAATTTCATTCAAATACTTAGCTTTATGCGCTTTCAAATTATTTCGTCAATTATAAATATTTATTAGTTGGACTAATATTTTATTATTTTTCTTGTAACAGTTAGACTGTACCCATACATCGTTAATTGAATAGTTTGACTATTGCAATTAAGATGACAGGAAAGTTAAGCATTAGAGATATTATCATGGGCGACAATGTCTTTAATGGCACAAACTTTCAAGATTGGGACATGAATCTTAAGATTGTCCTGGGATCCGAGAAGTTGCTCTATACCATAGAGAGACCTCTTGGGCCTAAGCCTAGATCTGATCAGATAGTTGAGCTAGAGCTTTGGAAGACTCATAGCGATGACAACTTCACTGCTCAATCTATAATGCTTGCTGCTATGACTCAACAATTCCGTCGTCAAAATAAGGGATTGGATCCCTATCAGATGATGGCGAAGTTGCATGATCTTCACTGATGTAATCTTAAATCGCAAAGATATGGGTTGCAGAAGAAGCTCTTCTGCGCTCGCATGTCAGAGGGTACGTCTGTTGAGCACCATGTGTCACAGATGATTGCTGACATTGAGCAGCTGGGACATATGGGCATTGTCTTCGAGGCTGAGACTTCAGTAGATTTGATCTTACACTCTCTCCCCGACACTTGGAGTGGGTTCATCATGAACTACAATATGATGAACCAAGAACAAACTCTTGGAGAGTTGATGTCCATATGCGCGAAGCAGAAAAGAAGGCTCTAAAGGGCAAGAAGCACGAGGCGCACTTCGCTTCAACATCTCAGACTCCGAGGGCTTGGCCCAAGGCGACTGGAGGTGTAGAAGAAGAAGAAGAAGAAGAAGAAGAAGCAAGGCCAAATCGTCAAAACCTTCTGGGAAGGGTAAGGACATATCCCAAGATGTATGTCTGCAGTGCGGCAAGCGGGGTCACTGGAAGCGTGACTGCCGCGAGTACAAGGTACACATGAAGGAAATCAAAGCGGGCAAGGCACCGGCTTCAGGTATATTTGTTATAGAAATAAACATATCTACTACTAGTTTTAAAAATTAGATTTGTGATTCTGGTTGTGGTACTCATATATGTACTGATGTGCAGGATCTACAGATTAGAAGGAGACTGGCCTCATGAGAGATTGACCTCCGCGTTGGAAATGGGACACGAGTCGCCGTTTTGGCCGTTGGCACTTTTGTTTTGGAACTGCCCTCAGGGCATGTACTTAAACTTACAGACTGTTATTATGTACCTAGTTTGACTAGGAATATTATTTCTGTATCTATGTTAGCCCAATGTGGGTATACTTTTGTATTTAGAAACACTGGGTGTTTTATGTATAAAAATGATATGGAATTTTGCACTGCTGATGTAAATAATGGTCTTTATATTTTGAATATAAATCAATCTCAAACATATAATGTAACAAACAAAAGGCTTAAACTAAGTAACAAAGATGAAACTTACATGTGGCATTGTCGTCTGGGACACATAAACAAAACACCTATATCCACACTTTCGAAGAGTGAGTACTTGGACGGATTTGATCCAAATTCATATGACGTCTGCGAATCTTGTTTATTAGATAAGATGCCTAAATCACCTTTTAGCGGAAAGGGTGCCCGTGCCACCGAACTGTTAGCCCTCGTTCATAGTGACGTATGTGGGCCCATGTCTAGCCAAGCTAGAGGTGGATATGAATACTTCGTAACCTTTACGGATGATGTATCGTGTTATGGTTATGTGTATCTTATGAGACACAAGTCGGAAACCTTTGAGAAATTCAAAGAGTTTCGACACGAAGTAGAAAAACAGACCGACAAAAGTATTAAGACATTACGGTCGGACCATGGTGGCAAATACTTAAGCAATGAGTTTCTTGATTACTTTAAAGAATATGGTATTCTTTCACAGTAGACTCCTCCCGGAACACCGCAATTAAACATGTGTCCGAACGGAGAAAATGAACTTTGTTAGACATGATAAGGTCTATGATGAGTCGCACAGAGCTACATATTTCCTTCTGGGGATATGCATTGAACAGTGCAATTCTTATTTTGAATAAGGTTCCGTCAAAGTCTGTTCAACAGACTCCGTATGAAATATGGACAGGAAAGAAATCGGGTTTCTCATTCCTGAAGATTTGGGGTTGCTGGGCATATGTCAAACATTTGGAAGGTACCAAACTAGAACCCAAATCGGATAAATGCCTATTTGTAGGATATCCTAGGGAAACCAAAGGATATTACTTCTATCACCCACAAGAGAACAAAATATTTGTTGCTCTACATGCGGTTTTCCTTGAGAAGGAATTCCTAAATGCAGTGATAAGTGGGAGGAAAGTAGAACTCGATGAAAATCAGAGTGATACTGTTCCTGGCACAGAATCCTTAACGGAACATGAACAGTCCATCAGGGATGAGACTGTACCATAATCTTCGAATACACAAGAACCGCGTAGGTCGGAGAGAGTCAGAAAACAACCTGAGAGGTATGGGTTTCTGATCTCACCTCATGTGGATATTAATTTTATTGAGGAAGACGAGCCGGCTACGTATGAGGAAGCGATACAAGGTATCGACTCGGTTTATGGCAAGATGCCATGAATTCCGAAATGGATTCCATGTACACCAACCAAGTTTGGACACTGGTTGATGCACCAGAAGGCGTAAAGCCTATTGGTTGCAAATGGGTCTTCAAGAGGAAGACCGACATGGATGGCAACATACAAACGTACAAAGCTAGGCTTGTAGTGAAAGGGTATCATCAACGACATGGTGTCGATTACGACGAAAATTTTTCACCGATTTCCATGATTAAATCCATTCGGATTATGCTTGCAATTGCTGCATATTTCGATTACGAGATATGGCAGATGGACGTCAAAACCGCTTTTCTTAACAGAAACCTTTTGGAGGATGTTTATATGCAACAGCCTGACGGTTTTGTCGTACCAAAACTTGCAAATAAGGTTTGTAAGTGAAATCGATCCATTTATGGATTGAAGCAAACATCGCGTTCTTGGAACCAACGTTTTGATGAGATCATAAAAGAATATGATTTCGTTCAAAACGAGGATGATCCTTGTGTATATAAGAAGGTTAGTGGGAGCACACTGACATTCATAGTCCTTTACGTTGATGATGTATTACTTATTGGCAATGACATTCCCATGTTAACGTCGGTGAAAGCTTGGCTTTCATTAAAATTCTCCATGAAGGATCTAGGAGAAGCAGCCTTTATTCTAGGAATAAAAATCTACCGGGATTGATCTAGAAAGCTGCTTGGACTCTCCCAGAGCACGTACATTGACAAAGTGTTGAAGAGATTCAACATGGATCAGTCCAAGAGGGGACTGTTGCTAGTGTCACATGGTGTCACTCTATCTAAGGACACGTGTCCTAAAACTCAAGATGAGAGAGACAACATAAGTCAGATACCATTCACCTCGACAGTCGGATCGATCATGTATGCCATGATATGTACGCGACTTGATGTCTCGTATGCTTTGAGCATGTGTAGTCGCTAACAGGCCGATCCAGGTGAAGGTCACTGGATGGCGTTAAGAATATCTTTAAGTATCTTAGACGAACTAAAGATGCTTTCTTAATCTATGGAGATGGAGAACTTGAGGTAACTGGGTATACCGATGCAAGTTTCCAAACCGATAAAGACGACTGCAAGTCGTAATCCGAGTACATATTTTGTTTGAACAACGGAGCAGTAAGCTGGAAATCTTCCAAGAAAGAGACTGTTGCCGATTCAACAACAGAAGCGGAGTATATTGCTGCAGCTGAAGCAGCAAAAGAGGCAGTTTGGATCCGTAAATTCCTAATTGGATTAGGAGTAGTTCTGATAGCAACTGAGCCCGTTCCATTGTATTGTGACAATAACGGGGCTATAGCGTAGGCTAAGGAACCGCGGTCTCATCAACGATCCAAGCATGTTCTTCGACGTTTCCATCTGATTCGTGAGATCATACATCGTGGCGATGTGAAGATCGAAAATGCCGCATAGAGGAAACATTGCAGATCCGCTGACGAAAGCTATTCCTCAGCAAAAGTTTGAGCGACATGAACATAGTTCAGGTGTTAGATGCTTGAGTGACTGGCTATAGGCCAAGTGGGAGATTGTTGGAAAATTATGACCCATAGCGTCACTATTTGTAAAAGACATTGTGGTTTTTGTACAAATTAACTATGTGACAATGGAAATTGCATTTTATCATTTTGTAATTTGATTACTTTAATATATAAATGATAAAAGTCCTTATGATTAGTTCCGGATTATAAGATATGAGACATTATCAATCCATAACGGTTTAATCATTAAATATCCCTAGTCGTAGTATTATCGAGACTGGACATCGATAATGCGGAATAGACTAGTATTGCACTTGTGCGTGTTATGGAAGCGTAACAACATAGTTCTCATATATTTAAGTATTGGATACTTATGCAAGTGTGATAGGAGGTTGTGTTTACCGATGGTACGGAAACAGCTTCGCTCTGGATAGACCCTGCGGAAACCCATTGGTAGTATGAATATGTGTCTATGGGAATCCGCATCAGGGTAGGTGTATTTGGTCTAAACCTGAGACTTGCATCGCTAGTACTTGCGACAATCAATACGCTTTGGTTTTGGTCGTCCAGGACTTTAACAGTTCTGTGTACGCCTCTTCTGGGTTTATTGAGAATCGTAGTGTATTGGGTGTGATGTCAAGACGGAAGTATCACTTCAGTCATATGGAGATGATGATCACGCTGGGATACAAAACTGGTACTCTAATTGGTTGCAACCATCGAGATAATATGACAAGGTCATGATTATCCGATTAAAGAGACTAGTTGTTTATGATCCGATATATGTTTCGTACGGGGCATACACTTTTCCAGCCCCAGGCCTTGCATGTGACATCCGATACTAGATCGCAATACGTAATACTACGTATACTACGCCTGACATAGATATATATTACCTTAAGAATATTTCTGGAGAATTGGGTAGGCACGGTGCTTTGCTAGAAGCCAACCATGTCTCATAAATTGGTAAAAACGTAGTACTATGTACGTACGTGTTCGGATAGTCCGACGACCGAATTTACTGCCAACATATCCAGGGATCTCATGGGTCGCTTCCCGAAGATTCACCGATGACATATGATTCGAACATAATTAATCTAGGATTAATTACGGAGAGATTTTATCTGGGATAAAATACTATTTGAAGAGAGAGAACGATTAATTTGGAATTAATCTATAAAATAATATATTCGATATATTAAATGAAATTAGATTTCATAACGGAATTAAAATTAGATTTTAATTCGGGCGAACGAATTAATTTAGAATTAATTCGCGAGCGACGTGAATAGTAATTTTGCTAGGCATAATTATTTATTTAAATTTGATTTAATTACGTTGCAACGGAAAATTCGTTAATTCAGAATTAACGAACCCGAGTCCGGAATGTGTTGCGGGCCCACTCGGATTTTTAATCAAGTGGGGACCACATGTCACATCACAAGTCACATCACTTGTCACTTTGTTCACTTTATTGTGATGGAAGTTAGTGAAGACTTGTAAATTACTCAAGGTGATGACTTGATTGACTGTTACCTAATATTAGATATTTGGTATATCATAGATTTTCTTTTGAAAATTGAATTACAAATACTTCATCACACTCTCTCTCCCTCACGGCAATTGCTCCATTTTCTCTCTAAAATTTGGCTTGGCCGAATTCAAGAACAAGAAGAAGAAAAATTGTGGCAATTTTTCTAAGTGCTAGCACACCAAAGGAATCATATCAAGGTGTTAGGGAAACCAATCCCTTGAGCTTGGAATCAACATCAAAGCTTGGAGCTTGGATTCAACTTCAAATAGGAGATCTTGGAGGACTTGTCAAAGGCAAAATTTTCGTTATCAACACATCCAAAATCCGTTCAAAGTGAGTATAATTCCGCTATTCTTCTTTGAGTATTCACATGATTTCTTGCTTAAATTGATCTTGGGACACTTTAGAAACCCAACATCTAGGATACTGTGGATTGACACTAGAGCAAGTGGGAGAAATTATTTGGGTTAGTGCTCGGAGTGCCAATCCGGATCGTATTTATGTCTGATTCATGAATACGAGCAATTCTATTTTCCATAATATTACTAATTTAATGGTAACACCTTTGTCTTTTATACACTTATTCGATCTAATTACGATTAGATATCTGATTATGATTAGATCGCAACTAAATCTGGTTTAGGGATTAGTGTGTATATTAGACAAAGACCATAGGATCTACAATATAGTGCGCAGTTACAACGTAGTTTGTAATTGACATTGGGAAGCACACTATTAGATGTATATCCTTAAAAAAAGTTCATGGTCAAGATTTACTAACACGGGTCGGTTAGTAAAATCCGCTGAGACCAGTATATGTCGTATATCGTGACTTGGTCTGATGGTTTATCCCAATGAACCATGAGTCTCGGGAGACTCTTATAGACATGTAGGTATTTATTTGATAAACACTGAACGACTCACTGAAGATTTCCTAATAGATGGTACACCAACGTCAATAGGAATCTTCTCGAGTTGAGCGAGCATAGTGGTCCTTCGACTTGAGATACCACAGTGGGATATATGAGTTATCCTCCACACTTTAATGGCAGTCACGTCAACGATCTATTCATGATCAGACCTCCGTCTGTTCGTTGGGTGTGGACTGATGCTCATGATATCCAGTGCGTATCAATATAGTTTCCGTCAGTCCTGTGTACAGGGCATAGGCATCCTCACGTGTTTACGATCTAGTAAATCCATGGCCGTGGTATAACTTCGGAAATCAGTTTCGAGTGTTATTTAGAGATCGTAAATTGAAAGTCGACTATATTATATCGAACGAGTTTGACGTTTTTATCTATACCTCAAGTATAATATAGATAGTGTGTGACGAAGTTATTATACGTATGCAATGACATCGACTTGCATAGTTTAGCGAGATTATATGTGGTCGTCATAATTCATGAGTGGGTGAATTATGGACACGAAATTGGATTTCATGACGGATAAACCTAAACTTAGAGAGTCCCACAATATGAAGTGTACTCGTTGAGCACTTGGGCAACGCGTTATGAATAATACAGATTATTCAAAAAACTTCATCGAATTAAATGAGTTAATTCGAATCGTTTAATCGGTTAAATGATAACACATGCATAAGGGCATTTTTGGTCAACAGTAATTAATATATATTTGTATTTGAATTTGATTTGATACATATTAATTATTTGTCAAATGAGATTTTGACACATGCCATTAATACATGTATTTGTTATTTAATATAAATACAATACATATATAATAATAATTATATTAATTAATTATTTAGATATTTAATTGTTAAATATTTGAATAATTAATTGATAAACTTTTTCATAATTGTTCTGAAATATGTTTAATTATTATTTGAACACATGGCATGTTTTTATTAAGCTAAATGTGTGTGAATTTGATTGGCCACCAAAAAACTTAATATAATTTAATTAGATTAAATTGTAAAAAATGACCATAATACCCCTAAATGACGGCAATGCAGTTTTAACAGGAAAATTGCTTTTCTTCTTCAATTTAATCCTCCCTTGGCCGACCAAACACCATAAGAAAAGCTCTCAATCTTGGTTTGAAGAAACCAAGAAGAAATGAAGGGAAATCAAGAAAAAAGGCTAAGGATTTAGGAGATTTAAGGTAATTCTTCAAAACCCTAAGCTTGGAAATTTAGTTTCTTGATTCTTGATGATCTAGAAAGGTTCTAGGGTTCTTTTAATTCTGAAAAATTGGGGCTTTTGGTTGTGGTGGATGAATTGGAAGCTTGTGTGCATGTGTGAAGTAGATTTGGATGATATTATGGTAATATTGATCCAATTTGTTCATTTGATGACATGTTTCCATTTTAGAGTGTTATGACCACTCTTGTAATGCCTATAATTATTCTTTGGTGGTTCATGTGTGGTGACTTTGATTGGTGCTGTGGATTAATTGGATTAATCTTGAAAATTGGATTTAAAGCATGAAAATTGGCAATTTCATTTTCTGGATCAGTTCTGGAAAAACTGGAAATTTTGTGATGAATTTGATGTCATATGAATGTATTGGATGTGTTTTAGGAGTTTGAAAACCTGCCGAAAAGTGTTTCGGAGTTGAAATAAGCGAAAACGGTGAAAAACGGAGTTACCGGGTGACTTCTGAGTCAACTAGGTGACGGCTGTCCAAACAGTGAGTCTGTCATTGTTCGTGCAGTCCATGAACTGCCCTAACACTATTGGGGCTGACCTGGGCAGTCCCCATAAGTGTTGGTGGTCAGTTCGGTCAAAAATGCGTTTTGCATCATTTTGCGGAAAAATATTTTTCGTAAAAGTTTCGCGACGTTTCCTTTATATTTATGTCGCTATTTGATATCGAATAAATAGGTTTAGGTGAAATATGAATAAATTATTCATATTAGATATTGAATAATTTATTCGGTAATTTGAAAAAGTTTTAAATTACGATTTCGCCCTAACCGCGCTTCCGTTGCGCCCATCGCCTAAAACCCCAACAGTAATAGGTTTATTGTGTTAATAATTTATTATTTTAATTTTATGATTTAATAATAAAAAATAATTGTAGAAATTATGTTAATTGTAGATAATTTAATTATATTTTTTTTTATTTTAATAGGATAGTCTAATATATTTTCTTGTTATAATAGAATTCTCATAAAATTATAATATATATTTTTATTGTGATATGATTTTTATTTAATAGATTTATTAATTTAAATTTATAACTTTAATATGAATGTGACTCGTGGCACGATGAGGATGCTTAAAAATGTTTAACTTTTATAATATATATATATATATATATATATATATATATATATATATATATATTATTGTAATAAGTTTTTTATTTAATACAAAATTAATTGTAAAGATTTTTTAATTTTATAATTTAATGATAAAATATTATTGTATAGGTTAATTGTAGAGATTAAATGTTACGTATATTTTTTTTATTTTAACTAGTATATGACTCGTAATTTGAACGGGTTGAGCACATCTTTGACTACAATTTCATATCATAACAAAATCTTAATAAGATTTTAGGTATTGATCATGTAAATGATATGAATCTAATTAGTTTTATAGTTTAAATGAGACAATTGGTTTAATTACAATTAATATTTATGTCTTCTTTATTTGTCTATTGATTATCAAACAGTGTTTCTAATTCACATTAGAGATTCTCTCTCGTCTTACACTCTCATTTGAAAATATATTCCTATTTATAAATAACTTTAAAAATATTTAATTTTCTTTCGGATGAATTCTTATGAAATTTAATATAATGTATTTAATTTAAGCTTAAATTTTCTTATCGCACTTGAAATCTTAATTGTCAATGCGCAAAAGCTAAAAATCAAAGTTTGCATTATGAAACACAACAAATAAAAAAAAAAATTCATGAAAAAACTTATAGAAATAATTCAAAATAAAATAAAAAATAACAGTAGACCTAAAACTAAAAATTTGGCTAGTTTTTGTGGACGACTGCTATTCATGTATCTTAAGTTACAAATAAATAATTAATTGTAGAGATATTTTAATTTTATATTGTAAAAAGAGATTATGTTTTTATTTTATTATAGCTTTATAATTTTAATTTTTATTAATAAAACTAATTTTAGAGATATTTTAATTTTTTTTATTGTAATAGATTTCTTATTTAATTGAATGAAATATACCGAATTTTTTCGAAATAGTTCTGGAAGGTTTCTGAATTAATGTTTAGCTTTTGGAACTTGATGATATTCGAAAATAAGAGTTTATGTGTTAGAAAATAGGTCGGAATATTTTAAAGTGAAGTTTCATTGTGTTGACAAATATGCGATTTCGAGAATCGGTTACGCGATTCCTAGTTATATTTTTAAACGTGGAAAGTTTATTGTTTCGGCTATAAAACTAGAAAACAAACTCCGATTGAGCTGATTCTTAAACCATTGAACTAGATTTTTCGAGACGAACAACTTTTGTGTTGATCACTTTTCGCAATTTTTATCATAAAGGCTTCCAAAATATGAATTTTTGAGAAAACCACATGGTAAGGACCTAGCAGCAATTTCACGGGAGTCAAAACGTAATTTTCAAAAATATTTCTATAAATACCTTGGAGTTTCTGGCAATTGTAAGAATGGCATAATCCCCTAAGTTCCTCCACCTGATCCCCTCGCCCTAAAACTGGATTTGAAGAGACTTGGTCGCGCCGACAGGCGCGACGGCCAAGAGAGGTGTACCGATCACCCCTCCGTCTTTTGGTGGCAGCGGCAGCCCCAAAATACTAGAAAATGGTAAAAAAGAGAAGGAAATACGCGTGAAATAGGTTTTCCGATCCCGGCTCGTTACTTCATTTCACGACCCGAGTCACGTGAATCGAGGAAGGAAGAAACAGTGAACAGTAACCACTGAATGAACAGTAGCTTCGATCGAAACTTCATCGATTCTAGCGCGTTCGTGGGATCATTGGGAGTCCGTACATGCCCTCGAAATCTCGGTAAGATCTCCCGGTAAAAATTCGCTAATTTCAAGTTTACCGTTAAATATTCAGATGTTTGAGCATGAATATTTGTATATGGTAGAATTCGAGTGAAAATGAAATGAATTGAATCGATCTAATAGATTATGTAAGTTTCTAGTAAAAGTGAGTTTCACGTGTATTGATGTTTTTCTGATTGTAATGATAGATATGAGTTGTATATGATGATACGATAATACTTAGATAAATCTGGGTAGGTTCGGAGGGTTCAGGACCCTTCCATAGCATTTACGGAAATTTTTTCGAAAGATTTTCCAAAAACACGTAAACGGAGGATTTAAGTTAAATGATGGCTTGGATTAGTTTGTAAAGATGTTTTTGTTAGGGTTGGTGCTCGGAGCGTCAATCCGAATCATATTTATGTCTGATTCATGAATACAAACAATACTGTTTTCCATAATATTACTTATATATGGTTACACCTCTTTTTTTATATGCGTATTCGATCTAATAACGATTAGATTGAAACTAAAACTGATTTAGTGATATGTATATATTAGACAAAGACCCCAGAATTTACAACGTATTGCGCAGTTACAATGTAGTTTGTAATTGGCATTAGGAAGTTTCACTATAAATTCTATATTCTCAAATAAAGTTCTTGGTCAAGATTTAGTAACACGGGTCGGTTAGTAAAATCCGCCGAGACCAGTACATGTCATATATCGGGACTTGGTCCGATGGTTTATCCCAATGAACCATGAGTCTCGGGAGACTCTTATTGACTTGTATATATTTATTTGATAAACACTGAATGGCTCATCGAAGATTTCCTAATAGATGGTACACCAACATCATTAGGAATCTTCTCGAGTCGAGTAGCATAGTGGTCTTTCGACTTGAGATACCACTGTGGATATATGAGACATCTTTTATACTTTGATGGCATTCACGTCACCGATCTATTTAGTTCGGATCTCCGCCTGTTCATTGGGTGTGGACTCATGCTCATGATATCCTGTGAGTATTAGATGTTAGTCCTGTGTACAGGGCATAAGTATCCTGCACGTGTTTGTGATCTAGTAAATCCATTGCCATGGTTCCAAGTGTTATTTAGAGATCGGAAATTTATAAGTCGACTATATTATACCTTAGGGATTTGACGTTCCTATCTATATCCCCGATATAATATCGATAGCCTATGACATAGGGATTATACGTATGCAATGACCTCGACTTGCATAGTTTAGCGAGATTATCTATGGTCGTCATAATTTACGAGTGAGTAAGAATTTTTTAGTCGTGACGGATAAACCTAAACTTAGAGAGTCCCACAATATTAAGTGTACTCATTGAGCACTTGAGCAACGCATTATGAATAATACAAATTATTCATAATACTTTATCGGATTAAATAATTTAATTCGAATCGTTTAACAGTTAAACGAAAAAAATACATATATAGGGACCTTTCGGTCATTTCCTAATTAATGTGTATTTGTATTTAATATATGATTTTATTAAATACACATTAATTAATTATCAAATTAGATATTTGACATATATAATAAATATATGTATTTTTCTTATTTAAAGTACATATGATATATATATTTAGATATTTGTATTTAAGTAATTATTTAATTATTAAATAATTAAAGTAATTAAAATACAAATATCTAAAGTGATATTTATGTTAGGAAATGATTATAGTGTAAAAGTTTGACTTATTAACATTTATGGCAAATGTGTTAAAAAAGAATTTTACTTCTTTAATTTGGTTAAAATACAAAATATCTCTTTTTTCTTTTTCCTCCACAAATTTCGCCCAAGCTTATAGTATATAAGGGAAATATTTTTTTCATTTTCTTGGTTAATGAAAACCTAGCCATCTTCAACCTTAGAAAAACATAAAAGAGAGTAGAGAGAGAAGAATCAAAGAAGGAGCAAAAGCTTGAAGAAAGTTTGAAGATTTAAGGTAATCTTTAATATTCTTCAACCTAGAAAAATTATTTTATTATTCGTGTTCTATTACAAATATTGTAGAGATTCCTTTTCACTCTAAAATTTGGGGGTTTTTTTATTTGGTTGATGATTTGGAGGCTATATGCATGTATAAAGTTAGATTGAGTAATATTAGTGTAATATAGTTCAAATTTGTCATATGATGACTTGTTGCCATTCTAGAGTGTTATGACCACTCTTGTAATATGTAGAATTGTTCTTGAGTTCTTCATTGGTGGTGGCTTTGATTGGTGTAAATATTAATATGATTAATATTGAGAAAATTGGATTTAAAGCATGAAAAATGAATATTTTTACATCGAGATCAGATTTGAAAATTCTAGAAATTTTTTGATGAAAAATATGTTATTTAAATGTATTGGATATGTATTTGGCATTGGAATAATTGTCGAAAATTATTTTGGAGTGAAAATATGCGAAAACGATGAAAAACGGCGTTACCGGGTGGGTTTCGGGCTTACCAGGTGACGGCTGACCAATTAGTGAATTGGTCACTGTTTTGGTAGCCCATTAACCGCCCAAGTACTATTGGGGCTGACCTGGGCAGCCCCCATGTGTATTGGTTGGTCGATTCGGCTAAAAATATATTTTATGCTATTTTACACAAAAATATTTTCGTAAAAATTTTGCGATATTTTCTAAATTAATTATGTCGTTATTTGATATCGGATATAATGTGTTTAGGTGAAATATAAATGAATTATTCATATGGGATATTGAATAATTTATTCGATAAGTTTAAAATTTTTAAAGTTATGATTTCGCCCGAACCATGCTTCCACTGCGTCTGACCCCAACAGTTTTAAGATTATTGAAACTGAAATCATTGAGATAGGACTTGATCTGGTTTTCCCCGAAAAGATCCGAAATTTTTTCATA
>SKCR01023301.1:0-49615 GCA_019454045.1 Zanthoxylum bungeanum | reverse complement strand
CAAAATCCCACTCCAAGCCTCCCACTGCTCACGGTTTTGGCTACAAACCAGTAAGCAATTTGCCCCTTGGGCGTGAACAAGAAGAAAGAAAATGGGAGAGAGAGAGAGAGATGTATTGAATTTGTGAAATTTGTGTATCTTATACACTCATTTAAATTTCACATTCATTTCATGTGAATTTGGCTTTTAAAAGTCCAACCATTAAAGCCCCAACAACTCACATCACTCAATCCATCAAGTTGTCAAGTCACATCACTCAAAGTGACTTGTGATTTGACGCTTGATGCGACTAGCGATTTGACGCTTGATTTGACGTGCCGCACTCGAATTCGAAATACGAATGTGCTCGCAAATAATCTCGGGCTCGGGTTCGCTAATTCCAAATTAACGAATTTTCCGTTGCGTCGTAATTAAATGATTACGCCTAGCGAAGTCACTATTCACGTCGCTAACGAATTAATTCTAAATTAATTCGTTCGCCCGAATTAAAATCTAATTTTAATTCCGCGTCGAAATCTAATTTCGTTTAATATATCAAATATATTAATTTCTCGATTAATTTCAAATTAATCGTTATCTCTCTTTAATTGATATTTTATCCTAGATAAAATATCTCTGCAATTAATCCCAGATTAATTTTCTCTCTCTTCTAATTAATCCCAGATTAATATAGAGTGCGAGTTATACGTCATCGGTGAATCTTTGGGAAGTGACCCATGAGATCCCCGGATATGTTGGCAGTAAATTCGGTCGTCGGACTATCCGAACACGTAAGTACCAAGTACTACGTTTATACCGAATTACAAGACAAGGTTAGCCTCTAGCAAAGCATCATGCCTCACCAATTCTCCGGAAACATCCTTACAGGAATAAAGGATTTGTATCAAGCGTAGTATACCATAGTATTGCGTATTTTTGTCCAGTATCAGATGATCACGTGCTAGGCCTGGTGCTGGAATTGTGTCTTCCCCGTACGAAGCACATGTCGGATGTCTGGTGACTAGTCTCTATAATCGGATAAACCTGACCTTGTCATTTTATCCCGATAGCTGTAGCATTTAAGAGAACCTGTCCCGTATCCTACGTGACCATCATCTCCATATGACTGGAGTGACACTTCCATCTTGACATCACACCCAACACACTACGATTCTCAATATACTCAGTATTGGCGTACACAGAACCGGTTAAAGCCCTGGACGACCGCAACCAAAGTATATTGATTGTCGCAAGTATTAGCGGTGCAAGTCTCAGGTTAAGACCAAATACACCTACTCTGATTTCGGACTTCCATAGACACATAGTCATACTACCAATGAAATTCCGAGGGGGTCTATCCAGAGCGAAGCTGTTTCCCGTACCATCGGTAAAACACAACCTCCTATTACACTTGCATGAGTATCCTATACCCAAATATATGAGAACTATGCCGTTGTGCCCTCACAACGCGCACAAGTGTAATACTAGTCTTTTACGTATTTATCGATGTCCAATCTCGATAATACTCTGACTAGGGATATTTAATGATTTATCCTTCATGGACTGATAATGTCTCATATCATTCTCCGTCCAGGAACAAATCATAGGGACCTCTCATCATTTATATATCTAGGTGATCTAATCACAAATGATAAGAGTGCAATCTCTTTTGTCACATAGTTAATTTGTACAACAACACCATGATCTGTACAAATAGTGACGCTATGGGTCATAATTGTCCAACAATCATGGTCTTTGTTTTCGTGCTTGCAGCAATGAGAATGAGATTTGAAGTGAGTCAACTGGAGTATAGTCACATAAACCCGATGAAGCTTTGTGGGAAATAAAAGAGCATAGGGAGGGGACGATAAGAAGATACAAGCTAGACGCCCATGACTGGGCTCATGAGTTTTCAAACAGTTATCATGATTGTTCGGGAATTAAAAAGGGGAAACGAGGGAAGTGAAGGCATCTTTATCGACCCGACCTAGTCATTACAGCAAGGGAGATCACCACTCACTTAGGTACACCAATCCAAGGACGTAGGTCGGGATTGTAACACTATGTTAATGAACAGATGATGTAAGCCCTACTTGGGGACTTGAACCCTATAAAAGGGCTGATACGATGGGAGCAGATCAGAGTATTAAAAGGTTATTCACTGACGCACAGAATCGTGTGAGAGTGGTTAGTTTTCAGGTTACCATGTGGACTGGACGTGTGACAGTAGGCAAAAAGGTGGGAATGATTGTGTTCATATGGCAGAAGGTAGTTATGTCAGGCGCCCAAAAGCTACTGTTTATAGAGTAGTTGAGATGGAGGTATGTGAGCGACAGTGAAAGGCTGACGTCATGACTTGAAGTAATAGTAGATGAAAAAGTTCTATATAAGGGGTTGAGAATTCATTGTAGTGGGTTGACTATTTTGATTCAAAATATTCATACAACTTGTAAAAGAGAAAGCTTAAAGGAGAGAGAAAGTACTGGTCAGTCTGACCGAGCTCATAATAAAAGATTCTATTTCTTTTGCATCTGTAGACGTAGGTTGATCCATTCCACCGAACCACGCTAAATCATTTATTTTTTCAGTGTGTTTTCCCATTTGCTTGTTGATGAGTGGTAATTATATCACAATTTCCTACTCATTTAACCTAATAATTTGTAAAGTTTCTCGGGTTTTGTGAACGTTTTGATGTGTTTTGTGTTGTTTTGCAGATAAATAAAGTTTGGAAGCAATTCAGGGCCAAAACAGTGAAAATTTGACAAAAAGGCAAAATTATAATTTGGGCGTCGTGACTGCTAACGTGTGCCGCTAACATGCGCCAGACACGTGTCAAAATCTGAGGTGTTTTGCTAAAATGCGCTGGATGCTAACGTGTGCCTGCCACGTGTCATCATCATATAATATCCGCTAACGTGCGCGTGCCACGTGTCATCATCATATGCTGCCGACAATACACGTGCCACGTGTCATCATCTGAATGGACCGCAACAATCGCGTGCCACGTGTCTACCACGTGTTCGCCATATCATCTGCATGCTGAGTCATCCATCCACGTGTCATCTACGTCATCATCAACCAATTATCTTTTGCCACATGTCAACATCTCATTGGATCGAAGAAACCACGTGCCACGTGTCAGAATTCTATTGGACCAACAGATTACGCGTGCCACGTGTCAATCAATAGGTCAAGCCGCGTCTTTAGCTGCGTATCAGCTCGGTGTCGCGATGCGCAGACCTTTGCGCGTCGCGACGCGTGCCAGTCCAGAATGTCTATAAATTGAGGCCATTTTCACTTCATTTTCTTTATGCTTTCCTTAGGTTTTTCTAAGGAATTTAAGGATTGCATCTTGTTTGTATTTATTTTTAGTATTTAAATTATGTATTCTTATTTTCAGTAATAATAATAGTTTATTTTCTTTTATTTTCTTTTATTTTCTTTTATGTTTAATAGTTAAATTTCCGTTGGGGGAAGGGTGAAGCTTTTATTATTTTAGTTTAGACTAATCTCCCTTAATTATAATATAGAAAATATAATTTAAACTAAAGGTTTACCACCTTAATGGCTGGTTTTATTTATTTGATATAATGTGACACCGCCTATATGGCCGGTCTTTAGGTGACAGATGATTACCGCATATGTGGCTAGTGTATGGACAAATAGTAACACCGCTTTTATGGTCGGTTGGACTTAATTGAAAATCTGACTTAATGAGGATAGCGTTTATATGGTCGGTTGGTAATATCACTGATAATTTCTATATTATAATAAAGGAGATTTCTAAATTTTAAATAGTAAAGGTGGATCCCATAACCCCAATATTTTATTTTTATTCTAGGGAAGTGATGAAACACAATATTTGCATACTTAATAATTTATTTAATTTTATAATGGGTAATTCTTTAGTTTTTTTATTGAATCTTAAGTTTAATGCTTCTTGTTGCCTGATCACCAATAAGATTGATATGGTAAACTTAAAATGAACTTGACGAAGGGATTTTAGGTTTCAGCCTTAGATTCAATAGCCCACGATCTTCCTTGAGGATAGATAACCCTTTAATAGATTTCCTTACAGGATAGACATATACCTGTCGGGCGGGGGTAGCCACAATTGGAACTTGAACTTAATGAATTCAGGTAACTTGGTTAACATAGACATATGATTAATTGGGTTATTTGGGTGTTTGCATCTGACCATCGACATAGGCTTTTGCATATCTTCGTGTTCCAGGTTAGCAAGCTAATTTATTACACATATATAAGAGAATCAATTCATCATTAGAATAATATTGTGTGGAATCACAACCCTAGATATTTGTGTATTTAGTTTATTTTCCTTAGTATTTTCTTTTGTGTATTTATTTATTTTATTTATTTAGCAAATCCACATTCAAACAACCAATCAAGCAATCATTCTCTTCTCCCTTAATTAGATACTGGTAAATAAATAATATCAATAATTAATAACAATAGTAGGAATTAAGTCCTCGTGGGATCGATACTTTTATACTACTTGAACGATACGTGCGCTTGCATTATACTCGTGTGATTACACTGGTCACTTGTCAAATTTACTTTGGATCCCAACAACCAAACAAATTCATTGTTTGAGGGAGGTTTGTTTGAGGAGTGATTTTCCTGAATTGCCTCAGGAATAAAAAACAGCCGTCAACAGCCTTAGATTCAATAGCCCACGATCTTCCTTGAGGATAGATAACCCTTTAATAGATTTCCTTACAGGATAGACATATACCTGTCGGGCGGGGGTAGCCACAATTGGAACTTGAACTTAATGAATTCAGGTAACTTGGTTAACATAGACATATGATTAATTGGGTTATTTGGGTGTTTGCATCTGACCATCGACATAGGCTTTTGCATTTCTTCGTGTTCCAGGTTAGGAAGCTAATTTATTACACATATATTAGAGAATCAATTCATCATTAGAATAATATTGTGTGGAATCACAATCCTAGATATTTGTGTATTTAGTTTATTTTCCATAGTATTTTCTTTTGTGTATTTATTTATTTTATTTATTTAGCAAATCCAAATTCAAACAACCAATCAAGTAATCATTCTATTCTCCCTTAATTAGATACTGGTAAATAAATAGTATCAATAATTAATAACAATAGTAGGAATTAAGTCCTCGCGGGATCGATACTTTTATACTAGTTGAACGATACGTGTACTTGCGTTATACGCATGTGATTATGCCGGTCATGTTTTTGGCACCGTTGCCAGGGACTTATTTTTCTTGAGTTATTAATTTTGAAGCTATCTAATTTACTTGTATCTAATTTTCTTTTTATCTGTAATTTTTATTTCCTTATTTTATTTTTTAGGTGGTTGACATGGATCTTAATTGGGTGATAAAAGAATTATGAGTTTTACGAGGTGAAGATACACCCCAAATCAGGGAACAACAGTCCGGTTTTCTGAGGCCTATTGTTCAGCCCAACAACTATCATTGGATGTCAGAACCAAACAAAACTACATTTGCTCAACATAATGCAATAGGGAGATGCGAGATATGTGATGGTAACCACCCGAGCATAAACCACTACTATAATTCAGGGTGGCAGAACTATCAGAGACCTTCATATAATGAACCAGCATATTTCTATGATCCCTATTTTTCATCGTATCCACCATCATCCTTTGATCCTCATCAAGAACTAGAACCATCAGAGGAAGATCAGTTGATTGACATGCTCAAAGAATGGCTCGAGGAACGGGAAGCTCAATTTGATGCACAAATTTAGAGTCAAGTAGCATCCATATAGAGGATGACAGATCAAATTAGACAATTAACAGACAACCTGAATTACATATCTCACGGAGCAAATTCAAATAATACTGAGGAAGCCTTCGAGTATCCAGAGTTTCATCATGACATCATAACAGAGGACGAGGCTGAGCAGTATCAAGAATCAGAGGTATCAGTTCAAGAGCCCGAACTAACAAAGTCTCAATTTGATTTTTATTATTCATCGGACTCTGATGAGGATCAAGAAGCTGAGCTGTTTGTACCAACTATACCAAAAAGTGAGGATGACACTTTGTATCCTCAAAATGAAGATCTTGGAGCTTCTATTGCAAAAATGTTTGAAGAAGATCTACCTGAGCTAGTCATATCAACCACATAGGATGAAGACCTAAAATCAGACACATCCTTACATCATCAAGTTGACACTTATGGAGCATGTATTTCACAGATGACAAATGAAGAATTGAATGAGGAAATCTTAAAATACATCTATGAAGAAAATATGGAGCAAGAAACGGAGCAAATGTCTGACCATATTGAAGATCTCGAGCATTCAGGAGAAACATCACTGTTTTGGGGAGTACAAATTAAAGATATCGCCCAGAAACTTGACAGAATGGAACTCCCATTCAAAGTCAAGCACCATACGAGACCTCATGATTTTCTTTATTTCTTTTTAGGAACAACTGGAGCGACAAAGATTAAAAAGGTGGCACAAGCACTAAATAAGACAAAAATCTTTCTGCCACTTTATCTTTGGAAGATGCCCTTCAAAAGTAACAATCATGGGATTGTATTTAATCAGACATCCAACACCACGCTGAAACCTCCTTGACAGATGGATTTCAGTCACGTCTGGCTGAAGACGAAAAATTTAGCGCTAGCAGGGAGGCAACCTATGTAATTTGTTGTAATTTATGTTTTCAGATTTTGTGTATACATGTTTTAGAATTTTTAATTTTGTGTGATATTTTCAGGGAAAAGTACAAATGGAGTATTTAAGGTAAAGCAAGATAAGAGGAATGGTGTTTGGTAATCACAAATATGAGATTTAAGTCAATAGCGATGGTTGAGAAATGAATGAATTCTTGAGACGCATCCTAATGGATTTATATACCAAACGAGTGGCGTATTGCGTGCACAATTCTGTTGCCTTAATAATTGCTTTGATTTTCTTTTCTGTTGTAATTATCTTTATTTTCGCCGACATGATCCATATTTTTGACCTTTCATAATTTATTTTATTGTTTAGCTAAGAATCGTCCTTGGAAAGATTTTAGTGCTATTATTACTCACCCTTTTCAGGTACTATAAATTCAACTCATCATTGCACTTTTGAAGGCATCCAGCTGAGAAAGAAATACTTAAAAAATGAAAGCCACTTCAAGAAGATGAGTTGTAAATATCTGTGTGTTCTGTGGTACTAGTGTTGGTTCTAAACCAGAATTCGTTGCGGCAGCACATAAATTGGGTAGAATCATAGCTAAAAGAAATATGCACTTAGTATATGGCGGTGGCAATCTTGGACTAATGGGGATCGTTTCAAGGGCTTTACAAGAAGGATGTAGTCAAGTTCTGGGAATCATCCCAAAACCTTTGGTAGAGGCAAATCTTATAGGACCATCAAACGAAGAAGAAATTATTATGCCAGGTATGTCCGAGTGACTGGTTGAAATGATTAACCGTGCTGATGCTTTTATTGCTTTGCTAGGTGGCTTGGGCATAATGGAGGAAATTTTTACAATGTTATCTTGAGCGAACTTGAACATACACCAGAAACCGATTGGACTGTTTAATGCTGATGGATTTTATGATTTTCTTTATGTGTTTCTTGATGATGCCCGGAGAAATGGGTTCGTGTCAAAGACTGTAAAAGATCTCCTCTTCACTGCCAGAACTGCCCCAGATCTAATTGACCAAATTATAGCCTTTGAACCACAAATCGACCCTGTCCTTTCCAAGATAAACTGGTCTGATAATGATCGTGGTAAGAAGCGTCAGATAAATATGGATCTTAACCTTTAATTTCCTTTTTGAGATGTTGAATTTCAGCTAACCATGTATTATCTTCTAAACTATTCTTCTACTTTTTAAGACATTGGGGACAATGTCTCATTTAGGTTTGGGGGAGGGGAATAGTTGATTAGTATCTTAATTTTATTGTGTTTTGGACAAAAATTCAAAAAAAATTCAAAAAAAATTCAAAAAAAAATTAAAAAATTTTACAAAAAATTAAAAAAAATATTTTGTGTTTTTATTTAACTTGATTAATCAGTTGGAATTTGGTATGAGATAGCTGTGTAAGGAATTTCCACTCCTGAGACGTATCTCAACCTATTTCGAAACAAGTTAATTTTTGTTTATTTCCTTTTGAATTATTTAATTTATGAATTCTACATAAAACTGATTAAAATGAATCTTCATATGCTCAATTGACAAGTATTATCAACATACATAGTAACATATAGACATAAGTTGTAATTGAAAAGTTTGTAATATTCAGTGCTCTAGTTTAATTGGAGGAAACATCTAAAAAAACAATTGGATATAATAATAATAATAATAATAATAATAAAATAATAATAATAATAATAATAATAATAATAATAATAATAATAATAATTTATTATATATATCTGAAATCCGAGTTATTAAGTCTGTAAGGGTGTCTTAACACCTCGTACCCTAAAGCCAACTGGTTTGTGAGTCACTGGCCTAAAGCTCGCTACATGGATAAAAGATATTGTATATAAATAAAAAAAGAATCAGAAAAATATTCCATTGCTAAAAAAAGTGTGAATTCTGATATAACTTTAGGACAAAAATATTACTCTCTTCTCAACTACACTTGTGACTATTGTGGGCAAAATGAGTTTATTAATATTTTGTTGGCTATGTATATGAAGAATGGTAAAAATAATCGGAGAATTTACTTATATGGTAATTTAGAAAGAAATAAAACAACTATTAACTTGGATAAGAAGTTTCATATGTTTAGTCACTAACTCCTTTATTCTCTTTTCTCTTGTCTTTTTCCTTTTGTGTGCATCAGTTTTAGTTTGATGTTTGTGGGTATCGACACTGTAAACCCTCACGAGACTACAACTCGTCTATTAGGGACACCTAGGGGTTTAAAGGCTTGTTTCATATGCTAAATGTTATCGTGTTCCCTACGAAATTGGCTTAGATTAATTTTAAAGATGTTTATGTTATTTTATTTTATTGTTTTGCTCGAGGACTAGCAAAATGTTAGGTTTATGGGTGTGATGAGTGGTAATTATATCAATATTTCCCACTCATTTAACCTAATAGTTTGTAAATTTTCTCGGGTTTTGTGAACGTTTTGACATGTTTTGTGTTGTTTTGCAGATAAATAAAGTTTGAGAAGCATTGGAAGCAATTTATGGCCAAAATAGTGAAAAATAGACAAAAAATGGCAAAATTGTAATTTAGGCTTCGCGACTGCTAACGTGCCCTGGACTCTGCTAACGTGCGCCGCTAACATGCGCCAGACACATGTCAAAATCTGAGGTATTTTGCTAAAATACGCAGATGCTAAAATGCGCCGCTAAAATACGCTGGATGCTAATGTGCGCCTGTCACGTGTCATCATCACAGAATATCTGCTAACGTGCACGTGCCACGTGTCACCATCATATGCTGCCGACAATACGTGTTCCACGTGTCCTCATCTGAATAGACCGTAACAACCGCGTGCCATGTGTCTGCCACGTGTCATCTACGTGTCTGCCTTGTGTCCGCCACATCATCCGCATGTTGAGTCATCCATCTACGTGTCAGCTACGTCATCATCAACCAATTATCTTTTGCCACGTGTCAACATCTCATTGGACCGAAGAAACTGCGTGCCATATGTCATAATTCTATTGGACCAACGGATTATCCGTGCAACGTGTCAGTCAACACGTCAAACCGCGTCTTCAGCCGCGTACCAGCTCGGCGTCGCGACGAGCAGACCTTTGCGCATCGCGACACGTGCCAGTCCAAAATGTCCCTAAATTGAGGTCATTTTCACTTCATTTGCTTTATGCTTTCCTTAGGTTTTTGTAAGGAATTTAAGGATTGCATGTTATTTGTATTTATTTTTAGTATTTAAATTATGTATTTTTATTTTTAGTAATAATAATAGTTTATTTTCTTTTATTTTTAGTAGTTAAATTTCCGCTGGAGGAAGGGTGAAGCTTTTATTATTTTAGTTTAGATTAATCTCCCTTAATTATAATATAGAAATTATAATTTAAACTAAAGGTTTACCGCCTTAATGACTGGTTTTATTTATTTGACATAATGTGACACCGCCTATATGGCCGGTCTTTAGGTGACAGATGATTACCGCCTATATGGCTGGTTTATTGACAAATAGTAACAACACATTTATGGTCGGTTGGACTTAATTGAAAATCTGACTTAATGAGGATACGTCTATATGGTCGGTTGGTAATATCACTGATAATTTCTACATAATAATAAAGGAGATTTCTAAATTGTAAATAGTAAAGGTGGATTCCCTAACCCCATCAATTTATTTTTATTATAGGGAAGTGATGAAAACACAATATTTACATACTTAATAATTAATTTAATTTTATAATGGGTAATTCTTTAGTTTGTTTATTGAATTTTAAGCTTAATGCTTCTTGTTGCCTGATCACCAATCAGATTGATATGGTAAACTTAAAATGAACTTGACGAAGGGATTTTAGGTTTCAGCCTTAGATTCAATAGTCCACGATCTTCCTTGAGGATAGATAACCCTTTAATAGATTTCCTTACATGATAGACATATACCTGTCGGGCGGGGGTAGCCACAATTGGAACTTGAACTTAATGAATTCAGGTAACTTGGTTAACATAGACATATGATTAATTGGGTTATTTGGGTGTTTGCATCTGACCATCGACATAGGCTTTTACATAGCTTCGTGTTCCAGGTTAGCAAGCTAATTTATTACACATATATAAGAAAATCAATTCATCATTATAATAATATTGTGTGGAATCACAACCCTAGATATTTGTGTATTTAGTTTATTTTCCTTAGTATTTTCTTTTGTGTATTTATTTATTTTATTTATTTAGCAAATCCACATTCAAACAACCAATCAAGCAATCATTATCTTCTCCCTTAATTAGATACTGGTAAATAAATAATATCAATATTAATAACAATAGTAGGAATTAAGTCCTCGTGGGATCAATACTTTTATACTACTTGAACGATACGTGCGCTTGCATTATACTCGTGTGATTACACTGGTCACTTGTCAAATTTACTTTGGATCCCAACAACCAAACAAATTCATTGTTTGAGGGAGGTTTGTTTGAGGAGTGATTTTCCCGAATTGCCTCAGGAATAAAAAACAGCCGTCAACAGTTGGCTCCATCTGTGGGGATCCATTACAAAAAGTAGTAAACACATTAATACGATGGCAGGAGTCGGGAACCACAGATCTCTAGAGGCTTCGACAATAGAGTGGATGGAGAATATGGAATAAACCATACGGAATGAGAGGGAAGAAGCTCGGAAAGAAAGGGAATCAACCTAGGCCTTCATGAAGGCTATGATGGAAAAGTTGGAGAAGTTGGAAAAGAAGGTGGGAGAAAGAGAAGAAGCGGGTCCTAGCCAAAGAAAAGAAAAAGAAAAAGAGGAAAGAGGATTGCCAGAGTAGATAGAGATAGTGAATATAGGAAGAGAAGTACAAATAG
The DNA here is from genome assembly GCA_019454045.1 of Zanthoxylum bungeanum. Taxonomy (NCBI): domain Eukaryota; kingdom Viridiplantae; phylum Streptophyta; class Magnoliopsida; order Sapindales; family Rutaceae; genus Zanthoxylum; species Zanthoxylum bungeanum. Next base: position 38,133 of record SKCR01023301.1, on the reverse strand, counting down.
AATGAGATCAGTGATCATTGTTGGCGCCGCACCGATGGAGGAGTTGTGGGAAGAAGATGAATGTAGACAAACCCCAGAATATTCTAGTAACAACCTATGTTTCGTGGAAAGTGACTTGGAACGACACCTAAGGGAAGGGCATGAATTTCCCAGTTACGGGAGATATCGTGTTAGAGATTCTAAGGGTCCCAAGGATCATAAATCAAGCATGAACATGTGTGAATACATTCGAGAAAGTCACGGAATATTTACATCGATCGGTTGAGCGACGCTTTGACGGACAAAAATTCTATTTTGCTCACTGGTTTGTGCGGCAGTGGGCTGCCTTTTGCTCACTGGTTTCGGCCTTGGGAGGTCATCTTCCAAGCTCCAAGCTTTGCGAAACGATTCCCGGCTCATGGGTGGACTTCCCTATCACCTTCGCATGTCTCGTAAGTGTGCTAGCACTTGTGATTTTGCCACAAAATCCCACTTGCTTCCCCTTCACTGCTCGGCATTTCCCAGAAAATGCAGTGAATAATTTTGCCTCCTTTGGGCGTGTAGATGAGAGGAAGAAGAAGAGAAAAGAGAGAGTTGGTTGGTGTTGGATTTGTGTATCCAATACACTTAATGAATTTCCCAATTCATTATCCATATTTTGCTTTACAAAAAGTCAAGCATTAATGCCAACCACCACATCCATCAACTCAGATCAAGTCACATCTATCAATCAAGTTGTCAAGTCACATCACTCAAAGTGACAAGTGATTTGACGCTTGATGCGACTAATGATTTGACACTTGATTTGACTTGCGTGTCGCACTCAAATTCGAAATGCGAATGCGCTCGCAAATAATCTCGGGCTCGGGTTCGATATTTCCAAATTAACGAATTTTCTGTTGCGTCGTAATTAAATGATTACGCCTAGCGAAGTCACTATTCACGTCGCTAACGAATTAATTCTAAATTAACTCGTTCGCCCGAATTAAAATCTAATTTTAATTCTGCGTCGAAATCCAATTTCGTTTAATATATCGAATATATTAATTTGTCGATTAATTCCAAATTAATCGTTATCTCTCTTTAAATAATATTTTATCCCAGATAAAATATCTCCGCAATTAATCCCAGATTAATTTTCTCTCTCATCCAATTAATCCCAAATTAATTAAAGTGCGAGTCATACGTCATCGGTGAATCTTTGGGAAGCGACCCATGAGATCCCCGGATATATTGGCAGTAAATTCGGTCGTCGGACTATCCGAATACGTAAGTACCTCGTACTACGTTTATACCGAATTACAAGACAAGGTTGGCCTCTAGCAAAGCGCCATGCCTACCCAATTCTCCGGAAATATCCTTACAGGAATAAGGATCTATATCAGGCGTAGTATACATAGAATTGCGTATTTCTGTCCAGTATCGGATGATCACATGCGAGGCCTGAAGCTGGTACAATGTTGCCCCGTACGAAGCTATATCGATTACGAGCAACTAGTCTCTTTAATATCGGATAATCATGACCAAGTCATATTATCCCGACGGTTGCAACATTTATAGAGAACCAGTTCTGTATCCTTGCGCGATCATCAACTCCATATGACTGTAGTGACACTTCCGTCTTGACATCATACCCAACATACTACTACGATTCTCAATATACCCAGCATTGGCGTACACAGAACTTGTTAAAGCCCTGGACGACCGCAACCAAGTATATTGATTGTCGCAAGTATTAGCGGTGCAAGTCTCTCAGGTTAAGACCAAATACACTACCCTGATTTCGGACTTCCATAGACACATAGTCATACTACCAATGGAATTCTGAGGGGTTCTTATCCAGAGCGAAGCTGTTTCCCGTACCATCGGTGAAACACAACCTCCTATTACACTTGCCATGAGTATCCTATACCCAAATATATGAGAACTATGTCGTTGTGCCCTCACAACGCGCACAAGTGTAATACTAGTCTTTTACGTATTTATCGATGTCCAATCTCGATAATACTTTGACTAGGGATATTTAATGATTTATCCTTCGTGGACTGATACTGTCTCATATCATTCTCCGTCCAGGAAAAAATCATAGGGACCTCTCATCATTTATACATCTAGGTGATCTAATCACAAATGATAAGAGTGCAATCTCCTTTGTCACATAGTTAATTTGTACAAAAACACCATGATATGTACAAATAGTGACGCTATGGGTCATAATTGTCCAACAATCTCCCACTTGGCTTATAGCCAGTCACTCGAGTGTCTGACACCCGAACTATGTACGGTTGGCTCAAATTGCTGAGAAAAAGTTTTCGTCAGCGGATTTGCATGATTATCATCTGATTTGATTTATACGATCATCACATCGCAATGATGTATGATCTGAACGAATTAGATGAATATCGAAGTATTTATATCTGGATCGTTGATGAGACCATTAATTCTTTAGCCTGTGCTGACGCCTAGCTCAGCTGCTAACAGACTATATCTAATCTAATTAGATTTTTTATCGACCCAAATGGCTTCTATTTCCGCCTCAGCTGTAGAAATAACCTGTATTTATTGTTTATTCGTTAACAGTATCTTGCTTGGAAGATTTCCAGCTCACTGTTCCGTTATTCAAACTGTGTAGTACCGTTTGTGACTTATAGTCGTTTTATCGGTTAGGAAACTTGCTACAGTGATCACAGTCACTTCAAGTTCTCCATCTCCATAGACAAAGACAGCATCCTTAGTTCTCTAAAATACTAACGGATGTTCTTAACTTCAATCCAATGACTATCACTTGGATTAGCCTGTTTGTGAATCCATATGCTCAAAGCGTATGAGACACCAGGTCGCGTACATTTTTCAATGTACGAGTTCTCATAGAGTTTTTCTCGAAAGCCAAGCTTTCACCGATTATTATTATGGGAATATCATTTCCAAGAAATGACATATTATCATTATTTTATAGGACAACCACTGTCAGTGCGCTCCCACTAACCCTCTTATATACATAAGAATCCTTTCGTTTTGAATTAAATCATAAATCATTATGATTGCATCAAAACGATAATTCCAAGAACCTAATGCTTGCTTCAATCCAAATGGATCGAATAACCTACAAACCTTGTTTGCTAGTTTTAGTACGACAAAACCGACAGATGTTATAAACATCCTCCAAAAGGTTCCTTCTCAGGAAAGAAATTTCCCGTTCAGCTGACATATTTCATTAATGAAATATGCAGCATTAGCAAGTATTATCCAAATGGATTTACCGTGGCAACAGGTAAAAGGTTGAATCGTAATCGACACAATGTTGATAACGATACCTTACGTTAATGCCTAGCTTTACACGTTGGTATGTTGCCTTCCATCTATGTCTTCCTTGAAGACTTATAAAGTACCAATAGGCACAATGCCTTGCGGTACATCAACTAGTATTCAAACTTGTTGATATACATGGAATCCATTTCGGACTCATGACACTTTGTCATAATAGGGAGTCGATACCTTGTATCACTTCCTCATACGTATTAGTTAGTATAACTCAAAAGATTAACATCTTTATAAGGTGAGATCAGAAACACATACCCCAGGTTATTTTCTGACTCTCTCCGACCTACGCGGTTCTTGTGTATACGAAGATTAATGGTATAGTTTCATCCTTGATGAACTATATGTGTTCCATTAAGGATTTAGTACCTTGAATAGTATTACTCCGATTTTCATCGAGTTTTACTATCCTCCCACTTACCACTGCATATCGGTATTCCTCTTAGGAAATCCACATGGTGAGCAACAATCTAATTGTTCTCTTGTCAGTTGTATAAGTACATACTTGGTTATCCCTAGGATAACCTACAATTGAACTTTTCCAATTTGGGTTTTAGTTTGGTATCATCCAACGTATGCCTAGCATACCCAAATATTCAGGAATGGGAACCCAGTTTCTTTCCTGTTCATATCTAATATGAATTCTGTCAAACAGATTATTATGGAACCTTATTCTAATAAGTTCTGCACTGTTTAAGCTTATCTGTTGAGGAAATGGTAGCTCAGAGCGACTCTTGATTAACCTTATCATGTCCAACAAAATTCGGTTACTCGGTTCGGACACACCGTCACTTTGACGTGTTCCGGAAGGAGTCCTATTTGAAAGAATACTTTACTCTTTCAAGTATATTAGAAACTATTGCTTAAGTATTTTCCATTACGGTCTTACCGTGACAGTTTAATACTTTAGCTGATCTGTTTGTCTATTTCGTGTCGAAACTCTAAAAGTTTCCGATTTGTGTTCTTCAAAAAACACACAACCATTACACAATGCCACATCCGTATAGGTCACGAAATATTCATATCCACCTCTAGCCTAGCTAGACATGGGCCCACTTGCTTCACTATGAACTAGGGCTAACAGATCGGTGGCATTTACACTTTTACCAAGTAAATAGTGTTATAGGCACATTGCCCATAAACTAGATTCGTAGACTTTATTTGATTGGGATCAAATTAGTCCTTATACCCACTCTTCGAAAGTGTGGATATACGAGTCTTGTTTGATTGTGTCCCAGACAACAATGCCACAATTAGTTTCTTCTAATCAAATCAGTTTGAGCTATTTGTTTGTCATATTATACGTTTGAGATTTATTTATATTCAAAATATAAATATTGTTATTCACATCTAATGTGTTTAAGTGTTTTAGAATATAAAGGTTCACCCGCAGCGGGTTAAACACTGATATAAAGATAATGTATCTAGTCAAACTAGTTACATTATAACAGTTTCTAAATTTAGGTACACACCCGAAGGTAGTTCCTAAACTTAGGTTTCTGCGGTTAAAACAACGACTTTCGTCCCGTTTCCAATACGCAGATTAATCTCAATTGAAGTCAATATCCTGTTCAAAACAGATTCTGAACATCAATATATTTATATATATCACACTAAGTATCTAAAATCCAATTTTAATACTAGTAGTGAATATATTTATGACAAACATATTTGAAGTCAGAGCCTTGCTCGTTCTTCAATTCCTTCATGTCTGCTTTGTCCAAACGGCAGTCACTCTTCCGCGATCTCGTTTGCCACAATTTAAGCAGACATTTTGGGATATGTCTTTTATCTTCCTAGAAGATTATAATGATTTTGCCTTTGCCCTTTTCATATTCCAGAAGCCTTTGGCCAAGCCTTAGCCTTCTAGAATATCGAAGTAAGGTGCGCCTTGCGCTACTTGCCTAATTGCAAAGTTTGACTTTATCTCCTAGAGAATAGTCATTAACTCTCCAAGAGTTTATTTATTGCAATTTAGTACTTCTAAAATCTAAAGATAGATTTATGAAGATCCTTCAATTTCTTTATCATACTTTAAGGATCTAATCATTAGTTCTGATTCAGAAATTAAGGAGTCTACTGCGACAAGCTTAATGGATTAAGCACTAAAGTTATCATCACATAAATCTTCCAAAGATTTTGCTCTACTATTTGCTTAACTCTGGGCTTAGGCCTAATATGTTATTTTATCAAATAAAGTAACTTATTAGATTCCAGGACCATCCTGAAATTTTATTCCCAATTTGAAAATTAAACCATTTAAATACATTTTCCCTAGGATTATGTTTTAAATGTCAATCTTTCAATTTTATCTTGATTTTAATAGTCCAACTATTTAATCAACGATTTCGGTTCTACTTATTATAATGATTACAATAGTCCAACTATTTAATCAACTATAATTTAATAGGTTAAAATCAATTATATTGATTACTATAATCCAATTATAAAATCAACTATAAATGAATAGTTTGAATATAGTCCAACTATTTATTAAAATAATAATTAAATATTAGTCCAACTAACATTTAATTTATAACGACGAATGATATTTGTTTGAGCGCGTATGTCAAGTAATTAAACGAATATTGCAAATTCAATTCTTGCCTCCCACTATTTTTCGGCGAGCCTCTAACCCTCTGTCGAGTACTCGGGAAACCGCATTTCCTAGTGGGCTAGGATCCCGTTAAATATCACACAATCTTGACTTTGGCCAACAAATTGTATGATAATTAACTAGGTAGATCTCTAAGATCTATTGGATCCAATCCAATTCCTAGATCCGGTAGGGGGACATCCAAGTCCGAAACATATATCTTATATATGCCAATACATCCAATGTATTACCTAACCTTTTTCCTCTGAATCAACTAAGCCTTGGCTTTGGCACAACAAACTTAGTGATCCCAGTCAAGCGCGACCCATTGACCATGGAAAGCTTCGTAATCAATGTCGATGGACAAGAAGTGGTCTTGACTTTGGCCAACAAACCCCACTTGGACAAGACACCAATATGGAACAAAGCCTTCGTCATTCAAACACATCCTCGACAGACAAAGGCCTTGACTTTGGCCAACATACCAATGCCGTCTCGGATCTTGAGTGAGAATCACTCAATGGAAGGAAAGACGCTTAATATTTTGCGAGGGTTTTTCGAGTGCAAATTGGCAACCAATTTATTATCTTTGTTAAGGTCTCATCATCATACACCTTAAACATGCATTCTAAACACATAATAAAGCGCGTATAATTAAATAATAATGATATGCGGCTGGATACTTTACATAATGATCCTAGATCAAATCTCTCAATTTCTCTCTCCCGCTAGCACAAATATTTACTTCTACCCTTACACTACACTCTCTCTTTCGCAACCATGTATTCACACAAGCATGTTATCAATCAATCTAATCAAACTAATTAATCTGATAATTAGTGACCATCCAATGTTCAAACAACGATTTGATTTTGCTCGAGTCAAACTCGTTTTGCGAATAAGTACTCAAAGTACGAATTCTCGAATTAAATTAAACTACATAATTAAATCCAATTCAATTTGTATTTAATTCTAATTCGCTATTTAATTCCAAATTAAATATCACAGTTTATAAATAAACCTTTTACGACTTAAATTCCAAATTTAATCGTTACGGGTCTCAAAGCCCGATTAACGTCCAACGTCAATTTAATTAAAGTCCAATGGGCTTTTAATTAATTTCTTGAGGCGTGGACTTTTGGTCAACTCGGGTCAAACCGAATAACCAAAATCCAATCCGGGAGTTACCCCATAAGCCCAGAAATCAATTTTGGCCCATTAGGCCCAATTAAACTTTAAAGGTCCATTAAGTCGCATTTGGGCTTTATGGAGGCGGTTTTGGGCCCAATTGGATCCAACCAATTTTGCCTAAACCCAACTTAGTACAACAAAGCCCAATAAGCCCATTTACAACATTTCAAGCCCAATTTCCAAAATTAGCCCAATTTCAATTAAATTGCCAAATTCCAAATTCCCAATTTAATTACCTAAAGTGTATTACATAATTAATTACCCAATTAACATTTCTAAACCATTAATTAGCACTTATTAATCATGCCATTTACATCAATTAGTGTCCAACACAAATTAACAAAAATCAAACCCAATTACATGCTCAATGACTGTCGGCCAATTTGGGCATTAAATTCCACAATCGACATTAAATCATATTCCCGAATGATTTCCAACAAATCCAATTGTCAAAAATCAAAAATCCCAAGACATATTTTGGGCAAGACCATTCGGCCAACACATACAATTTGGGGAAAAATGATCCAATCAATTTTTCTTGAAATTGATCCAATCAAACTTCAATTCAACATCAATTAAGCATACAAAATCATCCAATTTCATTTAAACATGCTCAAAACCAATTTGCCCAAATTTTAACCCTAAACATTTTTCATGCTTTTAACCATGCTTTGATACCATTGTTGGAGATTCTAAGGGACCCAAGGATCATAAATCAAGCATGAACATGTGTGAATACATTCGAGAAAGTCGCGGAATACTTACATCGATCGGTTGAGCGACGCTTTGACGAACAAAAATTCTGTTTTGCTCACTGGTTTGTGCGGCAGTGCACTGCATTTTGCTCACTGGTTTCGGCCTTGGAAGGTCATCTTCCAATCTCCAAGCTTTGCGAAATGATTCCCGACTCATGGGTGGACTTCCCTATCACCTTCGCATGTCTCGTAAGTGTGCTAGCACTTGTGATTTTGCCACAAAATCCCACTTGATTCCCCTTCACTGCTCGGCATTTCCCAGAAAATGCAGTGAATAATTTTGCCTCCTTTGGGCGTGTAGATGAGAGGAAGAAGAAGAGAAAAGAGAGAGTTGGTTGGTGTTGGATTTGTGTATCCAATACACTTAATGAATTTCCCAATTCATTATCCATATTTTGCTTTACAAAAAGTCAAGCATTAATGCCAACCACCATATCCATCAACTCACATCAAGTCACATCTTTCAATCAAGTTGTCAAGTCACATCACTCAAAGTGACAAGTGATTTGACGCTTGATGGGACTAATGATTTGACGCTTGATTTGACTTACGTGCCGCACTCGAATTCGAAATGTGAATGCGCTCGCAAATAATCTCGGGCTCGGGTTCGATAATTCAAAATTAATGAATTTTTCGTTGCGTCGTAATTAAATGATTACGCCTAGCGAAGTCATTATTCACGTCGCCAACGAATTAATTCTAAATTAACTCGTTCGCCTGAATTAAAATCTAATTTTAATTCTGCGTCGAAATACAATTTCGTTTAATATATCGAATATATTAATTTGTCGATTAATTCCAAATTAATCGTTATCTCTCTTTAAATAATATTTTATCTCAGATAAAATATCTCCGCAATTAATCCCAGATTAATTTTCTCTCTCATCCAATTAATCCCAGATTAATTAAAGTGCGAGTCATACGTCATCAGTGAATCTTTAGGAAGCGACCCATGAGATACCCAGATATGTTGGTAGTAAATTCGGCCGTCGGACTATCCGAAAACGTAAGTACCTCGTACTACGTTTGTACCGAATTACAAGACAAGGTTGGCCTCTAGCAAAGCGCCATGCCTACCCAATTCTCCAAAAATATCCTTACAGGAATAAAGGATCTATATCAGGCGTAGTATACGTAGTATTGCGTATTTCTGTCCAGTATCAGATGATCACATGCGAGGCCTGGGGCTAGTACAGTGTCTGCCCCGTACGAAGCATATATCAGATTACGAGCAACTAGTCTCATTAATATCGGATAATCATGACCAAATCATATTATCCCGACGGTTGCAACCTTTATAGAGAACCAGTTTTGTATCCATGCGCGATCATCAACTCCATATGACTGTAGTGACACTTCCGTCTTGACATCACACCCAACACACTACGATTCTCAATATACCCAGCATTGGCGTACACAGAACCTGTTAAAGCCCTGGACGACCGCAACCAAAGTATATTGATTCTCGCAAGTATTAGAGGTGTAAGTCTCAGGTTAAGACCAAATACACCTACCCTGATTTCGGACTTCCGTAGACACATAGTCTTACTACCAATGGAATTCCGATGGGTTATTATCCAGAGCGAAGCTGTTTCCCGTACCATCGGTGAAACACAACCTCATATTACACTTGCATGGGTATCCTATACCCAAATATATGAGAACTATGGCGTTGTGCCCTCACAACGCGCACAAGTGTAATACTAGTCTTTTACGTATTTATCGATGTCCAATCTCGATAATACTCTGACTCTGGATATTTAATGATTTATCCTTCGTGGACTGATACTGTCTCATATCATTCTCCGTCCACGAACAAATCATAGGGACCTCTCATCATTTATACATCTAGGTGATCTAATCACAAATGATAAGAGTGCAATCTCCTTTGTCACATAGTTAATTTGTACAACAACACCATGATCTGTACAAATAGTGACGTTATGGGTCATAATTGTCCAACATATCGTACCCGGAGTGGAAAACATGGGGAAACCAATGGACATGAGCATGACAGTTTCGAGAGCCATATGAGGAGTTGGTTTCGGAAAGAGATGAAAAAATGGTAAGAAAGTATGAAAAAGGGAATGGGGGCGACCAAGACATGGAGACAATGTCCTTTTTACGAAGGAAATTATGGCATGTAGTTTCCAAGAAGATTCACCATGCCTCTATGGATGTTTACAAAGGCAGCACGAACCCCAAGTCACATGTTGAGAAGTTTATTTTGTTGATGGAGATTCAGGTAATGGCCGGAGAGGCCATCTGCAAGGTGTTCCCTCTAACCTTGTGTAGGTAAGCCAGTCTGTGGTTCAGGAACCTGACCCTAGGAAGTATCACCAGCTTCACACAATTGAGGAAATCCATTGTGCGACACTTCAAAAAAGCGTGCGTACCTAGGAAGGCGGTGGGGTCATTAAGGATGATGAAGCGAATAGACGTTGAGCCCTTGAAGAATTTTTTTTGATGGATATCATAGATAAGTGTTAGAGGTCGAGGCGTATGAGTCCCTGGAGGCCTTAGAAAGCTTTAAAGAATCTCTCAAGGTTGGGAAATTATAGTTTCACTTGAGGATCCAGGAGATACCGGACTATGGCGCGGCCTTGGAACAAGCGAGGAAGTTCGTGTTAACTGAGGAAGAGGAGAAGATCACCTAGGGAGTGGATGCTCGGGTACTAAAAGCTCATAGGCCGGAGAATCGGTGCGATACGGGTAGAGACCAAATGGGGCCAGACTCGAGACAGGAGGAATTCAAGCCAATGACTCAGGGTAATCCAATGTATGAAAGAAGGCCACCGATTAAGGTCGCTCATGCCGTCGGTGTTAGTGTTCCTAGAACATGCCAATGATCTATAAGAGTGATTCGTGTTTGAATTTTACCAAAGGAAGTTGCGAAATACTTACATTGGTTTGGATGAATTTGAAAACTTTTCTTTGAAGATGGAAGCTCCAAGCATTCTATTAGTGTTCCAACACTTGGGTGAGTCACCCTATCACATTCCTTTGACTCTTTAATGTGCTAGGATGCTTGATTTTTGCAACAAAAATCCATGGGAGAAGGAGAGAAGCTCTACATTTGGTGAGGAAGAAGAGAGAATATGTTGCTGTGAATAGTAACCTTATCATGCATCCAAAGTTGACTTGTTAATTTATAGTGAGGTTGAGTGTTGATATTGGTTTGAGTGTTATATAAGCAAAGCCAAGCTTACTTTTAATAAATCAAATCCAAAATTTTAAGCCTAACCACTTCCATCAAATGTCTAACATGTGATGTAAGTGAAGTGGGTCACACCACTTTTAAATTCCAAATTTAAGTCGACTAAATCAACACGCAACTTCGTTCGGGCCCGGGTTCGTTTAATTCCGAACTAAAAAAATTTACCATTGCGACGTAATTAAATCTAATTTAAAAAATAATAATGCCTAGCAAAATTATTACGAAAGTCACTTGCGAATTAATTCTAAATTAATTCGTTCGCTAGAATTAAAATCCAATTTAATTCCGCATTGAAATCTACTTTCAATTAATATATCCAATATATTATTTTAGCCCAATTAAATAAATTAAATAGTGAAATCCAATTTAACTATTAAATTTACTTTGCTGATTAATTCCAAATTAATCACGTTCTCTCTTCTAGTCGAATTGATCCCAGATTAATTCTTGCCGCAATTAATCCTAGATTAATTTTCTCTCTCTCATAATTAATCCTAGATTAATTCTGTTCGAGTCAAATGTCATCGGTGAATCTTTGGTTGGCGACCCAAGGGATCACTGGATATGCTGGCAGTAAATGCGGTCATCGGACTATCCGAACACGTGCGTGCCCGGTACCACATTCTTACCGATTTACAAGACATGGTTGGCTTCTAGCAAAGCACCGTGCCTACCCAATTCTCCAGAAATATTCTTTTAAGGAATATATAATCTATATCAGGCGTAGTATATATAGTATTGTGTATTATGATCCAGTATCGGATGTCACATGCTAGGCCTGGGGCTGGAGTTGTGTCTGCCCCGTACGAAGCATATATCGATCACTAGCAACTAGTCTCTTTATGATCGGAAAGTCATGACCTAGTCATACTTTCCCGATGGCTATAGCACTATAGAGTACCAGTTTTGTATCCCTTCGTGATCATCATCTCCATATGCCTGAAGTGATACTTTCATCTTGACATCACACCCAATACGATTCTCAGTATACCCAGAAGTGGCGTACACAGAACCTGTTAAAGCCTCGGACGACCAAAACCAATGTATACTGATTGCCGCAAGTATTAGCGATGCAAGTCTCAGGTTAAGACCAAATACACCTACCCTTATTCGGATTCCCATAGACATATAGTCATACTACCAATGAGACTCCGATGGGTCTATCCAGAGCGAAGCTGTTCCCGTACCATCGGTAAATAAAACCTCATATCACACTTGCATGAGTATCCAATACCTAAATATATGAAAAGTATGCCGTTAAGCTTCCATAACGCGCACAAGTGTAATACTAGCCTATTCTGTATTATCGATGTCCAGTCTCGATAATACTACGACTAGGGATATTTAATGATTAAACCTTACGTGGATTAATATTGTCTCATATCTTATTAATCTGGTACTAATCATATGCACTTTTATCATTTATATATCCAGGTAATCCAATTACAAATGATAAAAGAGTAATTTCCTTTGTCACATAGTTAATTTTGTACAAGAATACCATGTTTTTTACAAAATAGTGATGCTATGCGTCACAATTGTCCAACAATCTCCCACTTTGCCTATAGCCAATCACTCAAGTATCTAACACCTGAACTATGTACGGGTCGCTCAAACTTCTGCTGAGAAATAGCTTTCGTCAACGAATTTGTAAGGTTATCATCTGATATGATTTATTCGATCATCACATCGCCACGATGTTTGATCTAATGAATTAGATGAAACAGTTGAAGTACATACTTGGATAATTGATGAGACCGCGGTTCCTTAGCCTGTGCTATAGCCCAGCTCAGCTGCTAACAGAACTACTCCTAATCCAATTAGGAATTTATAGATCCAAAATGCTTCTTTTGTTGCCTCAGCTGCAATAATATTCCGCTTTTATTGTTTAATTGGCAACAGTATCTGCTTGGAAGATTTCCAGTTCACTATTCTGTTATTCAAACTAAATATATACCCTTATTGCGACTTATAGTCGTCTTTCTCGGTTTGGAAACTTACAGTGGTGAACCTAGTCACTTCAAGTTCTCATTCTCCATAGATGAAGAATGCATCCTTAGTTCGTCTAAAATACTTAAGGATGTTCTTTACATCAATCCAGTGACCATCACCTGGATCGGCCTGATTGCGTCTACATATGCTCAAAGCATATGAGACATCAGGTCGCGTACATTTTCATAACATACAAGCTTTGGGAGAGTGTCAGCAGCTTTCTAGATCTATCCCATTAGATCTTTATTCCTAGAATAAAGCCTGCTTCTCCCAGGTTTTTCATGGAGAATTTTATGAAAGCCAGGCTTTCACCGATTATAGCATGGGAATGTTATTACCGAGAAGCAATACATCATCATCATAAGGACAATGAATGTCAGTGCTCTCCCACTAACCTTCTTATATACACAAGAATCATCTTCGTTTTGAATTAAATCATATAACATTATGATTACATCAAAATGCTATTTCCAAGAACGTAAATCTTGTTTCAATCCATAAATGGATCGATTTAACTTGCAAGCCTTGTTTGCATGTTTTGGCACGACAAAACCGTCAGGATGTTACATACAAACATCCTCCAAAAGGTTTCCGTTAAAGAAAGCGGTTTTGGCGTCTAGCTGCCATATTTCATAAATGAAATATGCAGCATTAGCAAGCATTATCCGAATGGATTTAATCATGGCAACAGGTAAAAGAGTTTCGTCGTAATCGACACTTTGTTGATGACGATACCCTTTCTGTATAAGCCAAGCTACATACATATATATGTTGCCATCCATGTCTGTCTTCCTTGAAGACTTATATAGTACTAATAGACACAATTCCTTCTGGTACATCAACCAGTATCCAAACATGGTTGGTATACATGGTATCCATTTCGGACTTCATGGCACTTTTCCATAAAAGGAGTCGATACCTTGTATCACTACCTCATACGTATTCGGTCCATCTTCCTTAATAAGATTAATATCTACATGAGATGAGATCAGAAACCCATAGCTCCTAGGTTGTTTTCTGACTCTCTCCGACATGCGCGGTTCTTATGTATTCAACGATTGTGGTACAGTTTCATCCCTGATGAACTGTTCATGTTCCATAAGGGAGTCGGTGCTAGAAACAGTATTACTCCGATTTTCATCGAGTTTTACTTTCCTCCCACTTACCACTGCATTTAGGAATTCATTTTCGAGGAAAATCGCATGGAGAGCAACAAATACATTGTTCTCTTGTGAGTTGTATAAGTACAATACTTTGATTTCCCTAGGATAACCTACAAATAGGCACTTATCCGATTTGGGTTCTAGTTTGGTATCATCCAAACGTTTAGAGTATGCCCAGCATTCCCAAATCTTCAGGAATGAGAAACTCGGTTTCTTTTTTGTTCATATATAATATGAAGTCTGTCTAACAGATTTTCATGGAACATTATTCAAAATAAGTATTGCATTGTTTAATGTGTATCCTCAGAAGGAAATTGGTAGCTCAGAGCGACTCATCATTAACCTTACCATGTCCAACTAAGTTCGGTTTCTCCGTTCGGACACACCGTCCAACTGACGTGTTTCGGGAGGAGTCCACTGTGGAAGAATACCATACTCTTTCAAGTAATCTTGAAACTCATATGTTTAAGTATTTTATAAAATGGTCCGATAGTAATATTTTTAATACTTTTACCAGTCTGTTTTCTTACTTCGTGTCGAAACTCTATCAATTTCTCAAAAGCTTTTGACTTGTGTTTCATAAGATACACATAACCATAACGCGATGCCACATCCGTAAAGGTTACGAAGTATTCATATCCACCTCTAGCCTAGCTAGACATGGGCCCACTTACGTCACTATGAACAAGGGCTAACAGATCGGTGGCACTTGCACCTTTACCATTAAAAGGTGTTTTAGGCACTTTGCCTAATAAATAAGATTCATAGACATCATTTGAATTAGGATCAAATCCATCCTAGTATCCACTCTTCGAAACTGTGGATATACAAGTCTTGTTAATGTGTCACAAACAACAATGCCACAAATAAGTCTCATCTAATTTACTCAGTTTGAGCCTTTTGTTTGTCATGTTATATGTTTGAGATTAATTTATATTCAAAATATAAATACTGTTATTCATATCTAATGTGTATATCTCAATATCATCTTTATAAACAAAACACCCGGTGTTCTGGAACATAAAGGTATACCCGCAACGGGTTAAACTAGATATAGAGATAATGTTTCTAGTCAAACTAGGTACATTATAACACTTTCCTAATTTAAGTACATGTCCAAAGAGCAGTTCCAAAACTTAGGTCCTATTGCCAAAACAGCGACTCTCGTCCTGTTTTCGACTTGTAGGTCAATCTCATCTGAAGCCAGTCTCCTGCTAATCAGCAGATCCCACACATCAGTACATATATATGCACCACACCCAGTATCAAAATCCAATTTTAAAACTAGTAGTGGACATGTTTATAACAAACATACCTGAAGCCGGAGAGTTGCCCCACCTTCACTTCCTTCATGTCTGCCTTGTCCATACGACATTCACGCTTCCAGTGATCCCATTTGCCACAGTTTAGGCTGACATCTTGGGATATGTCCTTTGTCTTCCCAGAAGACTGTGACTATTTAGCCTTGCCCTTTACTTCACACCCCCAGAAGCCTTCGGCCAAGTCTTGGCCTTCTGGGATGTCGAAGTAAAATGCGCAGTTCATGACGAACCCGCCCCAGTATTTGCACAGAGACTGTAAGATCAAATCTATGGAAGTCTCGGCCTCGTAGGTAATGCCCAGCTTACCTAGTTGTTCGATGTTAGCAATCATCTATGACACCTAGTGCTCGACAGACGTACCCTCCGACACACGTGAGCGAAAGAGCTTCTTTTTCAATTCGTACTTCTATGATCTAAGAATAGATCTATGAAGATCCTTTAATTTCAACATCATGGTATAAGGATCTAATCCTTAGTTCTGACGACGAAATTAAAGAGTCATTGCAGCAAGCATAACTGATTGAACACTAAAGTTATCATCACGAGGGGTCTTCCAAAGCTCATGCTCTACCATTTGCTCAACTCCGGGATCAGGCCCGAGAGGTTTCTCTATCAAATAGAGTAACTTCTCAACTCCCAGGACTATCCTGAGATTCCTTTTCCCAATCTGAAAATTAAAGTCATTAAAGACATTTTCACCCAGGATTATGTCATTTTGACACTAATCTTTCAAGTCATCTTAATTGTTATAGTCCAACTATCCAATCAACGATTTCGGGTACAATCTAATGTAATGATTAATATAGTCTAACTATATAATTAACTACAATTTGATTGGTTACTTTCAAATGTATTGATTTCTATAGTCCAACTATATAACCAACTACAAATGAAGTAGTTTGAATACAGTCCAACTGTTCAATTAAAATAACAATTGAATATTAGTCCAACTAATATATTTATATATAATTAATGACGAAAAATAAAATGAGCGCGTATTGGCAAGTATCTAAACGAAATTACAAATTTAATACTTGTCTCCCACTATTTTTCGGCGAGCCTCTAACCCTTTGTGGAGTACTCGGGAAACCTAGTTTCCTAGTGGGCTAGGATCCCGTTAAATAACACACAACCTTGACTTTGGCCAACAAGTTGTATGAAACTTAACTAGGTAGATCTCTAAGATCAATTGTATCCTATCCAATTCCTAGATCCAGTAGGTGGACCTCCAAGTCCGAAACATATATCCAATATATATAAATATATCCAATATATTTCCTAACTTGCTTCCTCTGAATCAACTAAGCCTTGGCTTTGGCTCAATAAACTTAATGATTCCAGTTAAGCATGACCCATTTACAGTGGGAAAGCTTCGTAATCGAAGTCGATGAATAATAAGTGACCTTGACTTTGGCCAACAAGTCACAACCGCCCAAGACATACGATATGAAACAAAGCTTAAGCGGTACAAACACATATGTGATGGACAAAGTTCTTGACTTTGGCCAACAAACCAGTGCCAATATTGGATCTTGAGAGATAACCACTCAATGGAAGGAAAAACGCTTAATATTGAATGAGGGTTTTTCGCGTAAATTGGCAACCAATTTATTATCTTTGATTAGGTCTCATCATACACCCTTAAACATGCATTCTAAAAGCATAATAAGGCGCGAAATAAATTAATAATGATATGCGGATGGATATACAATAAATTGTTCATAAAATAAATCTCTCTCTTTCCTATCTCATGCTAGCACTATTCTTACTTCTACCCAATTACATAACACTAATAAGAAACCTCATTTGCATTGAGGGGAATTGGTGAGAAGAGAAATGCAAAGAGATTTAATAAATTCTAAATTTATTACAACAATTTCTAAAATTTCCCTCACCCTTCTAATATCCATTTGATATACATTATTCATACAAATACATCCAAGTATTCACACAAAGCATGTTATTCAATCAATCTAATCCAATTAATTAATCTTTAATTAATGACCATCCAATGTTCAAACAACGATTTGATTTGCATGTGTCCGACTCGTTTAAGAATAAATACTCAAAGTACGTATTCTTGAATTATATCGAACTACAATTTTAAATCAAATTTAAATTGTATCCAATACTAATTCATGTTTAATTCCAAATTAAACAATTACACTTTCAATAGTGCCTTTAAAGACTTGGATTCCAAATCCAATCCAATTGGGTCTTAAAGGCCCAATTAGCATCCAATACTATTCAATTAAAGTCCAATGGGCTTTCAATTGATTCTTTAGGCATGGGCTTTGGCCATTATGGATCAAACCCAAAATTCCAAGGCCCAAGTTAGGAATCATCCTATGCCATAAAATCAATTTAGGCCCATTAGGCCCAATTAAATTATTAAAGGCCCAATGTCATATTTTTGGACTTTATGGAAATAGTTTAGGCCCAAATATGATCCAAGACGAAAATTTGGCCCAACCAAGCCCATTAGCCCAAATACAACAAATTAGATAAGAGTGATTCGTGTGTGAATTTTACCAAAGGAAGTTGCGGAATACTTACATTGGTTTGGATGAATTTGAAAACTATTCTTTGAAGATGGAAGCTCCAAACCTTCTATTAGTGTTCCAACACTTGGGTGAGTCTCCCTATCACCTTCCTTTGACTCCTTAATGTGCTAGCATGCTTGATTTTTACAATAAAAATCCATGGGAGAAGGAGAGAAGCTCGTCATTTTGTGAGGAAGAAGAGAGAATAGGTTGATGTGAATAGTAACCTTATCATGCTTTCAAAGTTGACTTGTTAATTTATAGTGAGGTTGAGTGTTGATATTGGTTTGAGTGTTATATAAGCAAAGCCAAGCTTACTTTTAATAAATCAAATCCAAAATTTTAAGCCTAACCACTTCCATCATATGTCTAACATGTGATGTAAGTGAAGTGGGTCCCACCACTTTTAAATTCAAAATTTAAGTCGGCCAAATCAACACTCAACTTCGCTCGGGCCCAGGTTCGTTTAATTCCGAACTAAACAAATTTACCGTTGTGACGTAATTAAATCTAATTTAAATAAATAATAATGCCTAGCAAAATTATTACGAAAGTCGCTTGCGAATTAATTCTAAATTAATTCGTTCGCTAGAATTAAAATCCAATTTAATTCCGCATTGAACTCTAATTTCAATTAATATATCCAATATATTATTTTAGCCCAATTAAATAAATTAAATAGTGAAATCCAATTTAACTATTAAATTACTTTGCTGATTAATTCCAAATTAATCGCGTTCTCTCTTCTAGTCGAATTAATCCTAGATTAATTCTTGCAGCAATTAATCCTAGATTAATTTTCTCTCTCTCATAATTAATCCTAGATTAATTCTGTTCGAGTCAAATGTCATCGGTGAATCTTTGGGAGGCGACCCAAGAGATCCCTGGACATGTTGGCAGTAAATGCGGTCATCAAACTATCCGAGAACACGTGCGTACCCGGTACCACGTTCTTACCGATTTACAAGACATGGTTGGCTTTTAGCAAAGCACCGTGCCTACCCAATTCTCCAGAAATATTCTTTTAAGGAATATATAATCTATATCAGGTGAAGTATACATAGTATTGCATATTACGATCCAGTATCCGATGTCACATGCTAGGACTGGGGCTGGAGTTGTGTCTGCCCCGTACGAAGCATATATCGATCACTAGTAACTAGTCTGTTTATGATCGGAAAGTCATGACCTAGTCATACTTTCCTGATGACTATAGCACTATAGAGTACCAGTTCTGTATCCCTGCGTGATCATCATCTCCATATGACTGAAGTGATACTTCCATCTTGACATCACACCCAATACACTAAGATTCTCAGTATACCCAGAAGAGGCTTACACAAAATCTGTTAAGGCCTCGGACGACCAAAACCAAAGTATACTGATTGCCGCAAGTATTAGCGATGCAAGTCTCAAGTTAAGACCAAATACACCTACCCTAATTCGGATTCCCATAGACACATAGTCATACTACCAATGAGACTCTGATGGGTCTATCCAGAGCGAAGCTGTTCTCGTACCATCGGCAAACAGAACCTCCTATCACACTTGCATGAGTATCCAATACCCAAATATATGAGAACTGTGCCATTAAGCTTCCATAACGCGCATAAGTGTAATACTAGCCTATTCCGCATTATCGATGTCCAGTCTCGATAATACTACGACTAGAGATATTTAATGATTAAACCATACGTGTATTAATATTATCTCATATCTTATTAATATGGTACTAATCATACAGACTTTTATCATTTATATATCCAGGTAATCCAATTACAAATGATAAAAGAGCAATTTCCTTTGTCACATAGTTAATTTTGTACAAGAACACCATGTTCTTTACAAAATAGTGATGATGTGGGTCACAATTGTCCGACAGTCGAAGGAATGACATACACCGCCTTGAATAGGCCATTGTCCTAGATAACTCGAGAAATCCAGGATAAAAGCCTATTGACTGAGCCCGATCCGATGAGGTTTCTGGTTAAAAAGAGATAGAACAGGGCTTATTGCATGCATAATAATGCAAATGGGCATCCCACAGAAAAGTGCAGGGACCTGCAGGAATAAGTGGAAGACCTGGTAAAAATGGCTACCTGAATGAGTGCATAGACCATGAAGCCATGAAGTTCAGGCAGCACATGGAACAAAGGTCGATGTTCACAATAGCCGGAGATTCAAATCGGCCAGAAAGAACTACTACCGGGCTAGAGACCCGGATGTGTTGACAACAGAGAAGGCCCCGAGGATCCAGAAGGCCCAACTTATGCCTATCATGTCACCAAGGAAGATGCCCAATGGGTTAGCTACCCCCACGATGATGTATTAATAATAAAGGCCAATATTTGTGGGGCCAGTGTAGACATGATATTGGTGGATCCCGGGAGCATGGTAGATATCATCACCAAGGAAGTCTTGGATGACTTGGGCATGGAGTACACTACTTTAATCCAGGATGTGACACTATTATACGGGTTTAGGGGAGCAACTGTCGTCCCATTAGGTTGGGTATAGTTAACAATGACCATTGGGACAACTCTCCATATCCGGATCATTATGATGGATTTCACAGTGGTGGATTGCTTGAGTAGCGATCAAGTCATATTGGGAAGACCCTTTATGATGAAATCCAGGGAAGCTATGTTATGTTATTACTTGAAATTGAAGTTTCCAACCCGAGAGGGAGTTGGGGTAGTTTGTGGAAGCCAGAAGGTGGCTAGGAGTTATTTCTCTACCGTTTCTAAGGAAACATTATGTATCGAAGAGGTAGGGGCGAATAGGAAAAAGAGAGAATATGATGTGGCAGAAGTAGAGACGACTGATCCCCGACCCGGGGATCCCGCCCAGGTGGGGGCAAGGGTAGAGTTAGAGCTAGTGGAGCTTTTCGGCCATGAGAAAATAATAAAGGTCTGAGCAGGAATGGAGTCGAGTTTGAGGAAGCAACTGTTGGATTTTCTGAAGGAATACGTTGATGTCTTCACATGGTACCATGGAGATATGACCAAGATTGACCCCAAGTTCATCAGCCATCCTTTAGCGGATGATCGAGCTCACAGGCCGGTGAAATAAAAGAGGAGGATTTTCAACTAAGAGTGATACGGAGTTATTCCGGTAGATGTTGAAAAATTACTAAAGGTCGGATTTGTCAGAGAGGTTAAATACCCGAAGTGGGTATCGAACGTGGTCTCAGTAAAGAAGGCCAATGAAAAGTGGAGAATGCGCGTGGATTTCCTTAACCTGAACAAAGCCTGCCTGAAGGATAGCTTCCCACTTCCTAAGGTAGACCAACTAGTACACTCTATGACATGTCATGGGTTGCTCATTTTCATAGATGCCTTCTCGGGGTACAACCAGGTCAGGATGCATGACAGGGATAAAGAAAATATTGCCTTCATTACTGACCAATGGCTATATAGTTATAAAATTATGCCTTTCAGATTGAAAAATATCGGGGGTAATATATTAGAGGTAGGTTAATAAGGTTTTCAGGCCACTCATCGGTAAGACAATGTAGGTTTATGTCGATGACATGATCACGATGACGAAAAAGCCCGAGGACCATCTTGATGACCTCAGATAGATGTTTGACATGTTAAAGAAGCACAACATGCAGCTAAAGCCGGATAAATTTGCCTTCGGTGTATCTTTTGGAAAGTTTTTGGGGTACATGGTCAGTGTACAAGGCATTGAGGCAAACCCTTAGAAAATCAAGCCAGTGTTGGATCTAAAACCCCCAAGGGCAGTCAAAGAAGTACATAGTTTAACGGGTCGGGTGGCAGCGTTAAACTGGTTCATCTCTAAAGCCACCGACAAGTGTCATGTTTTCTTCCAACTGGTCAAGAAGGCCAAGAAAGAAATCAGCTGGACAACTGAATGCGAGGATGCATTCCAACAACTCAAAAGATACCTAGCCCGACCTTCACTGCTCCAAAGCCGATCACATGTGAGACATTGTTCTTGTACTTAGCATTTTCTGAGTATGCTGTGAGTTTAGTATTAGTGTAGGAAGTGGAAAAACTCCAAATGCCAGTATACAATACTAGTAAGGCCCTGTTGGATGGGGAAACTCGGTACCTAGCCGATGATCTGGTGGTTTTGTCCTTGGATAATGCAGTGAGGAAATTACACCCTTATTTTCAAGCCCACCCCATCAGGGTGTATACCGACCACCCATTAAGGCAGATACTGCATAAACCAGAGACCTCGGGTCATCTAGTGAAATAGTTGGTGGAACTCAGCAAATATGACATATCTTATCTACCTAGGGTGTCGATCAAGGGGCAAACATTGACAGATTTTGTTGCGGAGTTCACCGGGCCTCAAGTTATGATAGTGGAGGAAGCTAAATGGGAGCTATTTTGTTGATGGGTCGGTCAGCACATAAAGATACGGAGCCGGGATGATCCTTAAAAGTAAAGAAGGGGAAGAGTTGAGCTATGCCGTGAGACTCGCCTTTGAAGCTACAAATAATGAGGCAAAATATGAAGAAATTCTTGCCAGACTGAGACTCTGCGTGGCAGTCAGAGTAAGGGATGTTGTGGTAAAAAGTGATTCCTAGTTGGCCGTTTAGCAACTGAATGGCGAATTCCAAGCAAGGGATCCAAACTTGATAGCTTCTCATGCCAAGGTGAAGAAGCTTGCTGAAAGAATGAGAAATGTGATTTTCGAATAGATCGGGCGGGAGAACAACCAACAAGTCTATGATCCCTTGGACCATACTATTAAGGAACTAGTAATAAAAAAGTGTTAGGGTGCCCGATGTTATCGAGGTAGAAATCGAATGGGGCTTATCATTGATAGACCTAATCAAGAAATACTTAGAAACAGGGGATGTGCCAGAGGATAAGAAAGAAGCAAGGAAACTGAATTATCGAAGTGCCAAAAGTTTCTTGATAAGTGTAGTAATATCGAAGGGGGTGTTGGTTTCTATTAAGGTCCCAAGATCAATAATAAGCATGAATCAAGTGTGAATAACAATCGAGAAGTTGCAGAATACTTACATCGATCGGTTGAGCGACACGGAAAGCAACGAAACTCCAAAAACTGCTCACTGGTTTGGCGTGAACTGCAATTTGTGCTCACTGGTTTTGGCTTCATTTTGGGTCCTTCGTCAAGCTCCGAGCTTCGTCGAACGATTCCCGGCTCATGGGTGGACTTCCCTATCACCTTTGCATATCTCGTAAGTGTGCTAGCACTTGAGATTTTGCCACAAAATCCCACTCCAAGCTTCCCTATCTCACGGCAAAAACAGAACCAATGAGGTATTTTGTGCCCCTTGGGCGTGAGGAGAAAGATGAGAATGGAGAGAGAGAGTTGTGTTTGGTTTGAGAAATTTGTGTATCTTATACACACATGTGAATTTCACATGCATTTCACTTGAATTTGGCTTTCAAAAAGCAAACCATTAAAGCCATAAATGGCACAACCACACACATCACTTCCATCAATCATGATAGTGACTTGCGTCATTCACTCAAAGTGAAAGACATCCATCACTTGATTGACGAATGATGTGACGCTAGATGCGACTAGCGATTTGACGCACTCGAATTCAAAATGCGAATGCGCTCACAATAATCTCGGGCTCGGGTTTGCTAATTCCAAATTAACGAATTTTTCGTTGCGTCGTAATTAAATGATTACGCCTAGCGAAATCACTATTCACGTCGCTAACGAATTAATTCTAAATTAATTCGTTCACCCGAATTAAAATCTAATTTTAATTCCGCCTCGAAATCTAATTTCATTTAATATATCAAATATATTAATTTCCCGATTAATTCCAAATTAATCGTTATCTCTCTTTAATTGATATTTTATCCCAGATAAAATATCTCCGCAATTAATCCCAGATTAATTTTCTCTCTCTTCTAATTAATCCCAGATTAATATAAAGTGCGAGTCATACGTCATCGGTGAATCTTGGGAAGCGACCCATGAGATCCCGGATATGTTGGCAGTAAATTCGGTCGTCGGACTATCCGAACACGTAAGTACCTCGTACTACGTTTATACCGATTTACAAGACAAGGTTGGCCTTTAGCAAAGCGTCATGCCTACCCAATTCTCTGGAAACATCCTTAAAGGAATAAAGGATCTGTATCAGCGTAGTATACCGTAGTATTGCGTATTTCTGTCCAGTATCGGATGATTACGTGCTAGGCTTGGGGCTGGGATTGTGTCTACCCCGTACGAAGCACATGTCGGATGTCTGGTGATTAGTCTCTATAATCGGATAAACCTGACCTTGTCATTTTATCCCGATAGCTACAGCATTTAAGAGAACCAGTCCCCGTATCCTACGTGACCATCATCTCCATATGACTGTAGTGACACTTCCATCTTGACATCACACCCAACACACTACGATTCTCAATATACCCAGTATTGGCGTACATAGAACCTTTTAAAGCCCTGGAAGACCTCAACCAAAGTATATTGATTGTCGCAAGTATTAGCGGTGTAAGTCTCAGGTTAAGACCAAATACATCTACCCTAATTTCGGACTTCCATAGACACATAGTCATACTACCAATGGAATTCTGAGGGGGTCTATCCAGAGCGAAGCTGTTTCCCGTACCATCGGTAAAACACAACCTCCTATTACACTTGCATGAGTATCCTATACCCAAATATATGAGAACTATGCCGTTGTGCCCTCACAACGCGCACAAGTGTAATACTAGTCTTTTACGTATTTATCGATGTCCAATCTCGATAATACTCTGACTAGGGATATTTAATGATTTATCCTTCGTGGACTGATACTGTCACATATCATTCTCCGTCCAGGAACAAATCATAGGGACCTCTATCATTTATATATCTAGGTGATCTAATCATAAATGATAAGAGTGCAATCTCCTTTGTCACATAGTTAATTTGTACAACAACACCATGATCTATACAAATAGTGACGCTATGGGTCATAATTGTCCAACAATTCCCACTTGGCCTATAGTCAGTTACTCGAGTGCTTAACACCCGAACTATGTACGGTGGCTCAAACTGCTGAGAAAGCTTTCATCAGCGGATTTGCATGATATCGTCTGATACGATTTATACGATCATCACATCGCCACAATGTATGATCCGAACGAATCAGATGAATATCGAAGTATATATCTGGATCGTTGATGAGACCATTAATTCTTTAGTCTATGCTCAAGCCTAGCTCAGCTGCTAACAGAATTATATCTAATCTAATTAGATTTATTATCGACCCGGAAGGCTTCTATTGCCGCCTCAGTTGCAGCAATAACCCACATTTGTTGTTTATCGGTAACTGTATCTTTCTTGGAAGATTTCCAGCTCACTGTTTCGTTATTCAAATTGTATAGTACCGTTTACCACTTATAGTCGTTTTATCGGTTTAGGAAACTTGCATAGTGATCCCAGTCACTTCAAGTTCTCCTTCTCCTCAGATTAAGACAGCATCCTTAGTTCTCAAAGATACTAACAAATGTTTTTAACATCAATCCAGTGACTATCACTTGGATTGGCCTGTTTGTGACTTCATATGCTCAAAGTGTATGAGACACCAGGTTACGTACATTTTTCAATGTACGGTTTCTCGGAGAATTTTCTCGAATTCTAAGAAATGACGTATTATCATTATTTATAGGACAGCCACTATCAGTGCGCTCCCACTAACCCTCTTATATACATAAGAATCATTTCGTTTTGAATTAAATCATAAACTATTATGATTACATCAAAACGACAGTTCGAATAACCTATGTTTGCTTCAATCCAAACAGGATCGAATAACCCGCAAACCTTGTTTGCTAGTTTTGGTATGACAAAACCGACAGGATGTTATAAACATACTCCGAAAGGTTTCCTTTTCAGGTAAGCGATTTTTCCGTTCAGCTGCCATATTTCATAAATGAAACATGCAGCGTTAGCAAGCATTATCCAAATGGATTTACCATGGCAACAGGTAAAAGGTTGAATCGTAGTCAACACAATATTGATAACGATATCTTTCCGCTAAAAGCCTAGCTTTATATGTTGGTATGTTGTCATCCATGTATGTCTTCCTTGAAGACTTATATAGTACCAGTAGACACAATGCCTTGTGGTACATCAACTAGTATTCAAACTTGTTGATATACATGGAATCCATTTCGGATTATATGGCACTTTGCCATAATTAGGGAGTCGATACCTTGTATCACTTCCTCATACGTAGTCAGTTGGTATACCTCAATAAGATTGACATCTTTATGAGGTGAGATCAGAACCCATACCCCAGGTTGTTTTCTGACTCTCTCCGACTTACGCGGTTCTTGTGTATTCGAAGATTAATGGCAATAGTTTCATCATTGATGAACTATTATGTGTTCCATTAAGGATCGGTGCCTTTGAATAGTATCACTCCGATTTTCATCGAGTCTTACTATCCTCCCACTTACGCGATGTCACATCCGTATAGGTCACGAAATATTCATATCCACATCTAGCCTAGCTAGACATGGGCCCACTTGCTTCACTATGAACTAGGGCTAACAGATTGGTGGTATTTACACTTTTACCAAGTAAATAATGTTATAGGCACATTGCCCAATAAACTACATTCGTAGACTTTATTAGAATAGGATCAAATCAGTCCTAGTATCCACTCTTCAAAAGCGTGGATATACGAGTCTTGTTTGATTGTGTCCCCGACATCAATGCCACAATTAGTTTCATCTGATTAAATCAGTTGAGCTATTTATTTGTCATAATATATATTTGAGATATATTTATATTCAAAATATAAATTCTGTTATTCACATCTAATGTGTTTATCTCAATATCATCCTTATATAGTAAAACACTTTAGTGTTCTAGAATATAAAGGTTCACCCGCAACGGGACAAACACTGATATAGAGATAATGTATCTAGTCAAACTAGTTACATTATAACAGTTTCCAAACTTAGGTACACACCCGAAGGTAGTTCCTAAACTTAGGTATCTACGATTAAAACAGCGATAGTCGTCCCGTTTCCAATTCGCAGATTAAATCTCAACTGAAGTCAGTATCCTGCTCACAGCAGATTCTGAACATCAATATATATTTATGTATCACACTAAGTATTTAAAATCCAATTTTAATACTAGTAGTGAACATAATCTTGACAAACATATTTGAAGTCAGAGCCTTGCTCGTTCTTCAATTCCTTCATGTCTGCCTTGTCCAAACGGCAGTCACGCTTCCGCGATCCCGTTTGCCACATCCAAGCAGACCTTTTGGGATATGTCATTTATCTTCCCAGAAGATTATAATGATGTTGCCTTTGTCAGTTTCAACACTCCAGAAGCCTTTGGCCAAGCCTTGGCCTTCTTGAACATCGAAGTAAGGTGCGACTAGCGCTACTTGCCTAATTGCAAACTTTGACTTTATCCCTTGAGAATAGTCATTAATTCTCCAAGAATTATTTATTGCAATTTTAGTACTTCTAAAATCTAAGTATAGATTTATGAAGATCCTTCAATTTCATTATCATACTTTAAGGATCTAATCCTTATTTCTGATTAAGAAATTAAGGAGTCTATTGCGACAAGCTTAATGGATTAAGCACTAAAGTCATCATCACATAAATCTTCAAAAGATTATGCTCTACTATTTGCTTAACTTCTAGCTTAGGCATAATAAGTTATTTTATCAAATAAAGTAACTTATTATTTTCCAGGACCATCCTAAAATTTATTCCCAATTTGAAAATTAAACCATTTAAATACATTTTCCCTAGTATTATGTTTTAAATGTAAATCTTTCAATTTTATCTTGATTCTAATAGTCCAAATATTTAATCAACGATTTAGGCACTATTTATATAATGATTACAATAGTCCAATTATTTAATCAACTATAATTTAATAGATTAAAATCAATTATATTGATTACTATAATCCAATTATAAAATCGACTATAAATGAATAGTTTGAATATAGTCCAACTATTTATTAAAACAACATTTAAATATTAGTCCAACTAACATTTAATTTATTTGACAAATCATGTTTGAATGAGCGCGTATGGTGAGTAATTGAACGAGTATTGCAAATTCAATTCTTGCCTCCCACTATTTTTCGGCGAGCCTCTAACCCTCTGTCGAGTACTCGGGAAACCGCATTCCTAGTGGGCTAGGATCCCGTTAAATATCACACAATCTTGACTTTGGCCAACAAATTGTATGATAATTAACTAGGTAGATCTCTAAGATCTATTGGATCCAATCCAATTCCTAGATCCGGTAGGGGGACATCCAAGTCCGAAACATATATCTTATATATGCCAATACATCCAATGTATTACCTAACCTTTTTCCTCTGAATCACTAAGCCTTGGCTTTGGCACAACAAACTTAGTGATCCCAGTCAAGCGCGACCCATTGACCATGGAAAGCTTCGTAATCAATGTCGATGGACAAGAAGTGGTCTTGACTTTGGCCAACAAACCCCAACTTGGACAAGACACCAATATGGAACAAAGCCTTCGTCATTCAAACACATCCTCGACAGACAAAGGCCTTGACTTTGGCCAACATACCAATGCCGTCTCGGATCTTGAGTGAGAATCACTCAATGGAAGGAAAGACGCTTAATATTTTGCGAGGGTTTTTCGAGTGCAAATTGGCAACCAATTTATTATCTTTGTTAAGGTCTCATCATCATACACCCTTAAACATGCATTCTAAACACATAATAAAGCGCGTATAATTAAATAATAATGATATGCGGCTGGATACTTTACATAATGATCCTAGATCAAATCTCTCAATTTCTCTCTCCCGCTAGCACAAATATTTACTTCTACCCGTTACACTACAAAGAAATGAGAGGTAATAAGGCTGGACACGTAGGTCCAATTAATAAATCAAATTTATTACAACAATTTCTAAAATTGTCCCACCCATCTAATATCCATCCGATATACATTATTCATGCATCGTAACCATGTATTCACACAAGCATGTTATCAATCAATCTAATTAAATTAATTAATCTGATAATTAGTGATCATCCAATGTTCAAACAACGATTTGATTTTTGCTCGAGTCAAACTCGTTTTTGCGAATAAGTACTCAAAGTACGAATTCTCGAATTAAATTAAACTACATCATTAAATCCAATTTAATATGCATTCAATTCTAATTCACTTATTTAATTCCAAATTAAATACTACACTTTATTAATGAACTTTTACGACTTAAATTCAAAATTTAATCGCAACGAGTCTCAAAGCCCGATTAACGTCCAACGTCAATTTAATTAAAGTCCAATGGTCTTTTAATTAATTTCTTAAGGCGTGGACTTATGGTCAATTCGGGTCAAACCGAATAACCAAAATCCAATCCGGGAGTTACCCCATAAGCCCAAAATCAATCTTGGCCCATTAGGCCCAATTAAACTTTAAAGGTCCATTAAGTCGTATTTGGGCTTTATGGATGCGGTTTTGGGCCCAATAGGATCCAATCCAATTTGCCTAAAGCCAACTTTGTACAACAAAGCCCAACAAGCCCAATTACAACCTAAAAGCCCAAATCCAATTTTAAGGCCCAAATAATTAAATCATAAAAACCCAATTTCACAATTTAATTACCAAAGTGTATAACATGATTAATTACCCAAATTAACATTTCTAAAACATCAATATACACAATTAATCATGCTCATTTTCATCATCACATGTCCAACACATTTTGATTAAAATCAAACCCATTTCCATGCTCAACATGCCTCGGCAATATGGGATTTTCCAAATCAATTCGGTTTCAATCAAATTAAATCCGCAATCAACATTTCCCAATTGCTTCAAGTCATCCAATGATCAAAAATCAAAAAATCACCAAGACATTTTAGGGCTATAGTATTCGGCCATCATCACCAAATTTGGGCAAATTTGTTCCAAACAAAATTTAATCAAATTGATCCAATCAATATTCAATTAAACATCAATTAAGCATATTCATTCATCCAATTTCACAAAATCATGCTCAAAATCAATTTACCCAAATTTTAACCCTAAACTTTTTCATGCTCAAACCTTGCTCTAGATGCCATTGTTGGTTTCTATTAAGGTCCCAAGATCAATAATAAGCATGAATCAAGTGTGAATAACAATCGAGAAGTTGCGGAATACTTACATCATCGGTTGAGCGACGCGACAAGCAACGAAACTCCAAAAACTGCTCATTGGTTTGGCGTGAACTGCAGTTTGTGCTCACTGGTTTTGGCTTCGTTTTGGGTCCTTCGTCAAGCTCCGAGCTTCGTCGAATGATTCCCGGATCATGGGTGGACTTCCCTATCACCTTCGCATGTCTCGTAAGTGTACTAGCACTTGAGATTTTGCCCCAAAATCCCACTCCAAGCTTCCCTATCTCACGGCAAAAACAGAACCAGTGAGGTATTTTGTGTCCCTTGGGCGTGAGGAGAAAGATGAGAATGGAGAGAGAGAGTTGTGTTTGGTATAAGAAATTTGTGTATCTTATACACACGTGTGAATTTCACATGTATTTCACTTGAATTTGGCTTTCAAAAAGCAAACCATTAAAGCCATAAATGGCACCAACCACACACATCACTTCCATCAATCATGAATAGTGACTTGTGTCATTCACTCAAAGTGAAAGACATCCATCACTTGATTGACGAATGATGTGACGCTAGATGCGACTAGTGATTTGACGCTTGATTTGATTTGCCGCACTCGAATTCGAAATGCGAATGTGCTCGCAAATAATCTCGGGCTCGGGTTCGCTAATTCCAAATTAACGAATTTTTCGTTGCGTCGTAATTAAATGATTACGCCTAGCGAAATCACTATTCACGTCGCTAATGAATTAATTCTAAATTAATTCGTTCACCCGAATTAAAATCTAATTTTAATTCTGCGTCGAAATCTAATTTCGTTTAATATATCAAATATATTAATCTCTCGATTAATTCCAAATTAATCGTTATCTCTCTTTAATTGATATTTTATCTCAGATAAAATATCTCTGTAATTAATCCCAGATTAATTTTCTCTCTCTTCTAATTAATCCCAGATTAATATAGAGTGCGAGTCATACGTCATCGGTGAATCTTTAGGAAGCGACCCATGAGATCCCCGGATATGTTGGCAGTAAATTCGGTCATCGGACTATCTGAACACGTAAGTACCTCGTACTACGTTTATACCGATTTACAAGACAAGGTTGGCCTGTAGCAAAGCGCCATGCCTACCTAATTCTCCGGAAACATCCTTACAGGAATAAAGGATCTGTATCAAGCGTAATATACCGTAGTATTGCGTATTTCTGTCCAGTATCGGATGATTACGTGCTAGGCCTGAGGCTGGAATTATGTATGCCCCGTACGAAGCACATGTCGGATGTCTGGTGACTAGTCTCTATAATCGGATAAACCTGACCTTGTCATTTTATCCCGATAGCTGCAGCATTTAAAAGAACCAGTCCCCGTATCCTACGTGACCATCATCTCCATATGACTGGAGTGACACTTCCATCTTGACATCACACCCAACACACTACGATTCTCAATATACCCAGTATTGGCATACACAGAACCTGTTAAAGCCCTGGACGACCTCAACGAAAGTATATTGATTGTCGCAAGTATTAGCGGTGTAAGTCTCAGGTTAAGACCAAATACACCTACCCTGATTTCTGACTTCCATAGACACATAGTCATACTACCAATGGAATTCCGAGGGGGTCTATCCAGAGCGAAGTTGTTTCCCATACCATCGGTAAAACACAACCTCCTATTACACTTGCATGAGTATCCTATACCTAAATATATGAGAACTATGTCGTTGTGCCCTCACAACGCGCACAAGTGTAATACTAGTCTTTTACGTATTTATCGATGTCTAATCTCGATAATACTCTGACTAGGGATATTTAATGATTTATCCTTTGTGGACTGATACTGTCTCATATCATTCTCCGTCCAGGAACAAATTATAGGGACCTCTTATCATTTATATATCTAGGTGATATAATCACAAATGATAAGAGTGCAATCTCCTTTGTCACATAGTTAATTTGTATAACAACACCATGATTTGTACAAATAGTGATGCTATGGGTCATAATTGTCCAACATGGGGTACACGACATCGTACTTTAGGTGTTTGGGACCTAGAGAGGCTGATTATGTACTTAGAGAGATTCATGAGGGAATTTACGGAAGACATGGCGGAGGTCGTCAATCGCTGACAATGGGCTTAGGTAAAGTTTCTTCTGGCTAACGATGCATCAAGATGGGGTCAAGGTTACCCGGGCTTGTGACGGATGTTAGAGGAACGCCAACATACCTCACCAGCCCCCCGAGCAGCTGACCGTATTGTCAAGTCATTTGCCTTTCACCTAGTGGGGGTTGGATATCATCAGGCTGTTGCCTACGGGTCGGGGTCAAGCCAAGTTCACAATTATTACAATTGATTAATTCACCAAGTGGGTAGTAGCTAAGCCATTGTCCACGATAATTGAGAAGAAAGCGATAGATTTTGTCCGGAAAAATGTTATGTGCCTGTTCAGAATTCCGCGGGCTATCATTACGAACAATGGGAAGCAGTTCGACAGTAAGAGGTTCATAAAAATTGTGAGAACCTTCAAATTGCCTTGAGATTTGCCTCGCCTACTCATCCTAAGTCAAACAGGAAAGTAGAAGCAGCAAACAAAGCCATCAAGAATAATTTGAAAGCAAGGATCGAGTCCCGTAAAGGGCTGTTGGTTGGGGAGCTGCTAGAAGCCTTCTAGGCATATCAGATGACCTACAAAGACTCTACTAGGGAGACCCCATTTTCTCTGGCTTACGGTTTTAAAACGGTCATCCCTACATAGATCAGAGCGGCCTCCCACCGGGTGTAGCACTTTAAAGAATGGAAGAATGAAGAACTCGTCAAGCACCATATTGATCTAATAGAAGAAAATAGGGAGAGATCGAGGATCAAGATGGCGGCATATCAGCAAAGGATGACATATTCTATAATAAGAAAGTTCGGGTATGATCTTTCCTCCCTGGCGACTTAGTCTTGATGCGAGTTACCTTAAATACTATTAGGCCCAATGAGGTTCATTGGGTGCCAAATGGGAGGAACCGTATAAAGTCACCGAAGTCATCAGGTCAGATGTCTATCTATTGAAGCAGTTATAAAGCACCCGACTCAAAAAACCTTGGAATGATAAGTTACTGAGAAGATATTTTCAATAGCCTCTCTTAGAATGACCCTCAAAGAGTTGTAAGTTGGACGGTAGTTCCCCTGAATATGAATAAAACTTTCCCCTTTTAAATAAAAACATGTTCATCATTCATGATTATTATTTGAATGTGAAAGACATGTTTAATATTTTTATGAAATACTCGTGATCGAAATACATGAAGGGATAGAAGACATGTGGGAAACATGTGCACCACCACGGCACGCCAATCCCCCGTGTCATCAAACCCCGGGGCTGGAATGTTAATGCCCAATGACTTGCATCTTTGAGGAACTTAAGCGTAAAGACATGCTTGGCGTTTAGCGCCTCGGGTATCCATAGCACGCTCGGCGAGTGAGTCGACGTGGCGTTTGGTGCCCTAAGGTAATCATAGCACGTATGGATAGTGAATGATCGTGGTACTACGATACCTCTCGATTTACATAGATGGGGAGGGATAATTCTCCGACGGTGTTTTCCACCCAGGGTTGGAGGTACATAGCACTGGGAAGGCCCGTGGCGTTTGTAGCCTCAGGATATGCCTAGTACGGGGAGAGAGAATGCCCTCGTGGCGTTAGCCATCCCATTTCGGATCTGTATGAACATAGCACGGGGAAGGCTCGAGAACTTTCGTAGCGTTTGTAGACTCGGAGCTTGCCTAACATGGGAAATATCTTTTGGCTTTGTCACACCCTTGATCCGTATCTCGGTTCTCTGTCACGTTATATTGAAAGGTTTAAAATTATTATTTTGGGTAGCATGGGACATGACGCTGTCTCAGTCTCCTTTTTGTTTCCTATGGGGTATGTGATATATCACCTCCATTATATTTGTCTTGTTTTTATTCTATTGTTTTTCTAGATGACTTGGTGTGGGACGCCATTATCAGTGTCAATGAAGATCACCGAAGGTTGAAAATCTTCCCTCATGGTGGAGTTTTGATAAAAAATGTGATGGCTCGATGCTGCATTCATTTTACTGAGGCCATTTTTTATGGCACATTGAGAGAGTATTCCCTTGTACCCAAGTTATTTTATCAGCTCTGGGTCAAGGTATGTCTCATCGAGGCCTCTCTATATTTGATGGCATAGGGTCGAATTTTCTCCCCCATGGCCTAATGTTAGAATGTCAAAATGTGGGAATATTTTATTATGGCCATGTTATTTTATCGGCTCGGGGTCAGGGTATGTCCCACAGAGGCCTCTCTGTATTTGATGGCATGAGGTCGGAGTTGCTCCCCCATGGCCCAATGTTGAAAGGCATAGGGAAGGAGTTTTCCTTTGTGGCCAAGTTGATGCATCAAATCAAGGACGGGTGAGCCCACAAAGACTTCATTCTTTTTAATAGCGCAAGTGCGGAAGAGGGTCAGACAAAGGCTATTCTGTTTAAAGAAATGCTGAACTAGCTAAATAAAACATCCAGAGTGTGGGATTATGTGGAGCTTGGTCATTAGAGTACGCTAATGGCGTGGTCCCTTAGGGGAATCGGGGAATTACCTTTGATAAAAATGGCTACGTGTTGAAGGAAGTTGTCTCGCCACGGGTCTTGGCTCAGTATGCATTTCAAAAAGAAAAAGAAAAGAAATTCAAGTGCAAAATATTTTCATTCATTCGAATTATCTTTACAGAGGTCCCCCTCGAGGTAACCCACTAAATACAAACCTAAGAGAAAAGCAAGAAGGGGAAAAAATCAAGTAGTTAAGTGGGAGAGGCCTGGGATTCTTTAGGAGTAACAGTCGAGAAGGTGGAAGGACTAGGAACTTCCTCAGCACGAGCTATAGTAGAGGAGGGGCCGAGAGCCTTTTCAGTTGGAGCAGCAGCATAGGTCGAAAGGCCGAGATCCCCTTATGTATAAGGCGTTTTGGAAATTGTCTCGGGATCTTGGAAATTCGTGGGGTCTTTGGAGAGATCGCCGAAGGTCTCTTCTTGTGAAATTTCTCCTTTTCACACCTTCAGGTTCTTACGAATTATATCTAAGTCCACGTCGGGCTAGAGTGCTTTGAATATCCCAACACAATCCTTCAGTCCTTCAATGTTAGCCTCTCGTTTGACGGCCTCCAAACGGCCAGACAACTCGACCTCTACCTTTCTCAGATCATTCAAGGCTTTCTCCAATTTACTCTCGGCCAAAGCAGTTCGGTAGAGTTGGATTTTGAGATCGTCAGTTTTCTGGGTTGCCTCAGCCCTAACCTCATCCCTTTTCTTCTTGGTTAAGTCTGAAAACCTGTGGAGGGAAGCGGCCTCAGCCTTGGCATCTCCTTTGGATTGCTTAAGGCCCCAGATCTCTATTTTGAGGCCTTGGATTTCAGTTTTAGCTTCCTCTAGCAGCTTGACAATTCTCGTTCCTGATCGATCAAGAGACTCTTAAGCCTTTGCACCTGACCTCCCTTGGAAATCGTGCTAGTTAATAAATCTCGGTTTGTGGCCATGAGATATGTCATCTGCACGTATAGAATGGGGTTAGGACGATAGAGTGAATAAGTAAAGTTGAAGAGGAAACTTCTAGTTACCATTGCATGAATCTGTAGGACCTGTTGATGATCTTCTCGAGAGAAAGTTCTTCATACTCATTGGCTTTGTCCAAACTGATAGTATCAGCCATATAATTATAGGTCGTGAAAAGGTAGGCCGCATTTTCTTTCACATCCCCGAAAAAGCTGTCGATCCCCAGCAGCGGGATGCCAACTCCAACTTGAGAAGGGGTGGCAAGGGCTTTGCCTTTGTTGCCCACCATTTTTCTCCTAGAAACCTTCTCTACTGGCCCCTCGATCTCCTCTCTCCTGACCTGATGGAAGCATCTTTTCAGTGGTCGGGGGGAGCGGATGTGGCTTGGGTTGTTTGAGGCATGCTTGTGGTTGGAATTGGCGGTGGAGCACTTGGCGTTTGGGTTGAAGGGGTCGGCATTTGGGTGGTCTGTGGAGCACCTGAGGCCCGAATGATGAGGCAGCTCAGTGTACCATTTTTGGTCTGGCCTTGAGTGGAATATAAGTAGTAACTCGGGAGCGGGTGCCTCTGGATTTCCCCCGGGAGGCTCTGGCTATCACCCGAGCAAGATGGGTGGGATTTTTCAATGTACGAGTTCTCATAAAGTGTTAACAACGTTAAATCTATCCATGTTGATCTTTATTCCTATAATAAAGGTTGTTTCTCCTAAGAATTCTACGGAGAATTTTCATAAAAGCCAAGCTTTTACCGATTGTAATATGGGAATATCATTTCCAAGAAATAACATATCATCATTATTTAGGACATCATTGTCAGTGCGCTCCCACTAACCTCCTTATATACACAAGAATCATATTCGTTTTGAATCAAATCATACACCATTATGATTACATCAAAACGATAGTTCCAAGAATCCAATGCTTACTTCAATCCATACATGGATCGAATAACCTGCAAACCTTGTTTGCTAGTTTTGGTACGACAAGAACCGTCAGGATGTTATAAACATCCTCCAAAAGGTGTCCTTTTCCGGAAAGTGATTTTTCGTTCAGCTGCCATATTTCATAAATGAAACATGCAGCATCAGCAAGCATTATCCAAATGGATTTATCCATGGCAACCGGTAAAAGGTTTCATTGTTATCGACACAATGTTGATGACGATACTTTTTCGCTACAAGCCTAGCTTAGTACGTTGGTATGTTGCCATCCATGTATGTCTTCCTTGAAGACTTATATAGTACCAATAGGCACAATGTCTTCTAGTACATCAACTAGTCTCTAAACATAGTTGGTATACATGGAATCCATTTCGGACTTCATGGCACTTTGCCATAATGGGGAGTCGATACCTCACTTCCTCATATGTAGTCAGTGCGTCTTCCTCAATAAGATTGACATCTTTATGAGGTGAGATCAGAAACCCATACCTCCCAGGTTATTTTTTGACTCTCTCTGACTAACGCGGTTCTGGTGTATTCGAAGATTGTGGTACAGTTTTATCCTTGATGAACTGTCTGTGTTCCATTAAGAACTAGGTGCCTTGAA
The DNA here is from genome assembly GCA_019454045.1 of Zanthoxylum bungeanum. Taxonomy (NCBI): domain Eukaryota; kingdom Viridiplantae; phylum Streptophyta; class Magnoliopsida; order Sapindales; family Rutaceae; genus Zanthoxylum; species Zanthoxylum bungeanum. The sequence goes on along the minus strand of SKCR01023301.1, from coordinate 863 downwards.
CAGTATTACTCTGATTTTCATCGAGTTTTACTATCCTCACATTTACCACTGCATATCTGTATTCCTCTTAGGAAAAACAAATGGCGAGCAACAATTACATTGTTCTCATGTGAGATGTATAAGTACTATACTTTGGTTTCCTTAGGACAACCTACAATTAGGCACTTATCCGATTTGGGTTCTAGTTTGGTATCATCCAAACATATGCCTAGCATTCCCAAATCTTCAGGAGTGAGAAAACCCTGTTTCTTTCCTGTTCATATTAAATATGAATTATGTCTAACACATTTTCATGGAACCTTATTCAAAATAAGTATTGCATTATTAATGCTTATCCCTTTGAAGGAAAATGGTAGCTCAGAGCGACTCATGATTAACCTTATCATGTCTAACAAAATTCGGTTTCTCCGTTTGGACACACCGTCAAAATGACGTGTTCCAGGAGGAGTCATCATTGAAAGAATATTATACTCTTTCAAGTATTTGAGAAACTTACTGCTTAAGTATTTTCATCATGGTCAAACCGTGATGGTTTTAATACTTTAGCCGATCTGTTTGTCTATTTCGTGTCGAAACTCTAAAAGTTTTCGATTCGTGTTTCATAAGAAACACATAACCATAACGCGATGCCACATCCGTAAAGGTCATAAAACATTCATTTCCACATTTAGCCTAGCTAGACATGGCCCCACTTACGTCACTATGAACTAGGGCTAACAGATCGATGGCACTTACACTTTTACCAAGTAAAAGGTATTTTAGGTACTTTACCTAATAAACTAGATTCGTAGACATCATTTGAATGGTATCAAATCCGTCATAGTATCCATTCTTCAAAAGTGTGGATATACGAGTCTTGTTTA
>SKCR01023300.1:0-66213 GCA_019454045.1 Zanthoxylum bungeanum | reverse complement strand
TTTACGAGGAGCAATTCGAGGATCACTTAAAGGTTTAAGGTACATTTTTTATTTATGTTTCATAAATAAATATTATCATGAAGCATGAAAATTAATAATGATCATGGATTGGAAATTTATATTTAAAATTGAAAAAATTTAATTTTCCACCGCATATTGTATGCTAGATTTCCAACAGTGGTATCGGAGCCTAAATTAATTTGCATGCTTTTGATATAAATTTTATGTATATTGTACTGGTTATGTTTAAACTTATGGGACATGATTAATTTGAAATTAATTAAAATTTGATTTAATTGAGAATTAAATCAGATAAATAAAATTAAATTTAAATATATTTATATATATATTTTGAGCACGGCACTATTCTTTAAGATTGAATAATAGCGTCGCGCTCTTCTAAAAACAGCAACAGCAGATTCTGTTGCCAGTAAATGCATGACGTCAGCGCAGCGTCATGGATATTGATTTAGGTTGCTGACATCAGCAACCGAAAAAAATAGTATTTGAAAAACAGATAATACACATCTTTAAATAAGATTGCAGCTCCTTTGTCTTGTAATTGCCTGATACTCTGAAAGTTGTTTTTTAATTACAGCAAATAATACACATCAGTGATGATTTGTGTGATTCCATTGACATGAAATCTAACATTGCCTTTTCCAACTACTTCCATTTTTGAGTCATTGTCGAACTTCACAGAGTTCCGAAATTGATCATCTATATCGGTTAACCATTCCTTGTTTCTACTCATGTGATTGTTGCATCCTGAGTCAAGGTACCCGACCTCATTTCTTGTGTCTTTATTGGAGTCAACATGCGCCATTAACAATATCTCTTCAGCCTCATCTACTTCAGCATAGTTTGCACCTCGTTCCCATTCTGGACATTCATTTTGATAATGTCCCAGCCTATGACAGTTGTAACATTCCACCAAAGCTTTATTGAAGGATTGTTATCGACCTCTTCCTCTTCCTCTACCTCGAAAGCCTCCTCTTTCTCGGCCTCTAGTTCCACTTCGATCTTCATTTGTCACCTTAAGGACCTGTTCTTCTGTTGTAGGAGCATGGATCCTCTATCATGAACCAGCAAGCTACTTTGAAGTTCATCAACACTCATTGTAGTGAGATTGTGAGATTCTTCGATGGAGCAGACCACATAGTTGAATCTTGGAGTCACTAATCTCAAACTCTTCTCAATTATCATAATTTGCTTCATGTTTTCACCCTGGGCTTTCATCTTATTGGCAATGGTTAATGTTCGAGAAAAATATTGATCAACGGTTTCTCCTCCCTTCTTCTATAGTATCTCAAATTCTCGTCGAAGTCTTGCAACTGAGCCTATTTCACCTTGTTAGTTCCTTGATAATTCTGCTTCATTGAATCCCAAATATTCTTGGATGTCTCCTTATTTAGAATGGTTTCAAAAATGGTTTTGTCAATGGCTTGAAACAGGTAGTTCTTCACTTTGAGATCTTTATGTTGGAGTTTGCTAAGGTCCCAATGATCAATAAACAAGCATGAAACATAAGTGTGAATACAACGAGGGAGTTGCAGAATACTCACATCGAGTGGTTGAGCGACGCGGTAGGCAACAAAACTCAACTTTCTGCCTCTTGGACTGCTCGGCAGTGGCTGTTTGTGCAGTCCTCAAATTCGGCCATTGGAGGTCCTTGAACAAGCTCCAAGCTTCGTCAAACGATTCCCGGCTCATGGGTGGACTTCCCTATCACCTTCGCATGACTTCATAGTGTGCTAGCACTCCCGATTTTGCCACAAAATCGCGACTTTATGCTTCCCATTTTCTTCTTGAAACTCGGCAGTGGACTGCCAAAAACCAGAAGAAAAAACCCTTCATGGGCGTGAGAGATGGAGAAGAAATGGAGGAGAGAGAGATAAATGTGTAATTGATTTTTGGTAATTGATTTCTAAAATCATATACCAAATATTTGCTTTAAAAAAGTCAAACAATTAAAGCTATCAACCACCACTATCAATCAATCAATCAATCAATCACATCAATCAATCAAATTGTCACATCACTCAAAGTGACATGATTTGACGCTTGATGTGACTAGCGATTTGACGCTTGATTTGACTTGTGTGCCGCACTCGAATTCGAAATGCGCATGCGCTCACAAACAATCTCGGGCTCGGGTTCGCTAATTCCAAATGATTATGCCTAGCGAAATCACTATTCACGTCGCTAACGAATTAATTCTAAATTAACTCGTTCGCCCGAATTAAAATCTAATTTTAATTCCGCGTCAAAATTCAATTTCATTTAATATATCGAATATATTAATTAATCGATTAATTCCAAATTAATCGCTTTCTCTCTTTAAATGATATTTTATCCCAGATAAAATATCTCCGAAATTAATCCCAGATTAATTTTCTCTCTCATCTTATTAATCCCAGATTAATTAAAAGTGCGAGTCATACGTCATCGGTGAATCTTCGGGAAGCGACCCATGAGATCCCCGGATATGTTGGCAGTAAATACGGTCGTCGGACTATCCGAACACGTAAGTACCTCGTACTACGTTTATACCGAATTACAAGACAAGGTTGGCTTCTAGCAAAGCGTCATGTCTACCCAATTCTCCAGAAATATCCTTACAGGAATAAAGGATCTATATCAGGCGTAGTATACGTAGTATTGCGTATTTCGATCCAGTATCGGATGATCACATGCAAGGCCTGGGGATGGTACAGTGTCTGCCCCGTACGAAGCATATATCGGATGACGAGCAACTAGTCTCTTTAATATCGAATAATCATGACCAAGTCATATTATCCCGACGGTTGCAACCTTTTTAGAGAACCAGTTCTGTATCCCTACGCGATCATCATCTCCATATGACTGGAGTGACACTTCCGTCTTGACATCACACCCAACACACTACGATTCTCAATATACCCAGCATAGGCGTACACAGAACCTGTTAAAGCCCTGGACGACCGCAACCAAAGTATATTGATTGTCGCAAGTATTAGCGGTGCAAGTCTCAGGTTAATACCAAATGCACCTACCCTGATTTCGGACTTCCATAGACACATAGTCATACTACCAATGGAATTCCGAGGGGGTCTATCCAGATCAAAGTTGTTTCCCGTACCATCGGTAAAACACAACCTCCTATTACACTTGCATGAGTATCCTATACCCAAATATATGAGAACTATGCCGTTGTGCCCTCACAACGCGCACAAGTGTAATACTAGTCTTTTACGCATTCATCGATGTCCAATCTCGATAATACTCTGACTAGGGATATTTAATGATTTATCCTTCGTGGACTGATACTGTCTCATATCATTCTCAATCCAGGAACAAATCACAAGGACCTCATATCATTTATATTTCTAGGTGATCTAATCACAAATGATAAGAGTGCAATCTTCTTTGTCACATAGTTAATTTGTACAACAACACCATGATCTGTACAAATAGTGACGCTATGGGTCATAATTGTCCAACACTTAAGCTTTGCTTCTTCAATAGCCTTACGTCCTGCTGCTGTAGGTTGAACTCCATCAGCAACTGTGGGAATTCCAGTTTCAATTAGGCTCCAATACTCCTTCGATCTCATAAAATTTTCCATCAACATTGAGCAATAGTCATAAAAACCATCAAATCGAGGTATAGCGGGCTGAACAAAACTGCTGTTTTCGGTTGCCATATCAAAATCACCTTCTGACAAAGAATTCTTCCTTACACAATCACTCGTGTTTCACACTCTTTCAAACTCACTAAGATATATGCAGTTCCTTAGGCTCTAATACCAAATTTTTTGAGAATAAAATCTTAGCAAATCTGGAAGAAAATCTTATTAATTAAATCTACATAATTGATGGCATATATGCCTTACATGAAAGAAAAACAAAAACAAATTACATCCCACGTTTAACAAATCAATGTGAATCAAAGAAAGAACAATTCAAACTAACAACTAATATTCCTACTAAATAGGACTTTATTAAATACAATAAAATAGCATCTGATGACTCAATAAAAACTTAGTGGCAGGATTTTGCAAGACTGCTCCAGTGCATGGATTAGTAGCAAGATTTTGCCAGACTTCTCCGGTGCTTGGATTAATTGCGGGATTTTGCAAAACTGCTGCAGTGCCGGGATTAGTGGCAGGATTAAAATGTGGATCCCCCAATTTAAAATGAAATATTTTATAATAAAATATGATATTTTATAAAGATATAGCAATAAAATATAGATAAAAATTTATCACATAAAAATACGTTATTCTTTATTGAAATCTTTATCTTTATCTTTTTATATATAAAATTTTAGTATTTTTCTTTCTAAAACGTCACATATAATTTTTCTTTTCTTTCTAAAGCGCCATATAAAATTTTCCGTTTATTTATAAAATATAAATCATATTAATAATTATATTCCTCTTCAAACCTTTTATTATTATAAGAAAATAACATTTAAATTTTATTTAATCCGCAAAAAATGAGCCCAACGCTAGTGTATATAGAGATCTTAAAATTGGACCATATGTCAGACCAAGATGAAGAGGAGGCTGAAGCCTGGGCTTGAGTTGGAGTCATGCTATATTTACAAAGATAAAGAAGATACAATCTCTTAAGATTAGGCATAGTATCGAAATATCATGACTCCTGGTCAGATATTTCTGATTTCAGCTTGGAAATATTTGTAATTCTGATCATGAACCAGGTTATTTAGGTGAGTTTAATGAGCAAATTTTGAATTTTAAGAGAGTTTATATAATAAGTAAAGAGCAAATTTAACGAGGTTATTTGTTACAGTGCCACGCCAAATTTGATGTGGCGCTATTTACGTGTGCCATTTTGGCGTGATGGTGCATGATTGGAGCTCAACCATGAGCTAAAACTCTAGTCATTCGATAATAATTTGAATATAATTGAATCTTAACAGTGAATTTGCTATTAAAATACAACACTAGATCCAAATTCATTTGTGAATTGGGTTTTAATTGAGTGGTAATGAAATCGAGTTTAGGTCAACAAAATCAATCCAATAGGAACTTGATCATAAAAATTAAAAACAAACTTAAAACTGCAGCTCTTCAATCAAATAAGGTAAAAAAAGGAAATATTCTAGTAAAGAACAAAATTCATGGAAGATTAAGCACATTAAATTCATCTTCAAATAAGATGAATAAACAATCCGAAAATCTCATTGTATCTTCTATCTAACAAAAAATACCAACATCAAACTCTCATCAACGCAAAATGATCTGGAAGATATTAACAGACCCTTAATGTCATCAAAGAAACTAAGCGCACAAAATATCTTGAAATCCACTCAGACAATAGCATTGGCAGCACTTGCAATTCTTGGCCACAGATCAGCACACTCCTTACCAATTGGGCCAGTTATAGCAGATCCTAACAATCACCAAAGCAGACATCAAATTAAATCCACGACCAATCTACATTATTAAATGCAAGACAATTAGAAAGAAAACATCAAACCCGGAATGAACTAATTTTTGCTCAAACAATTTAAAAGTTTTAATATTAAAAAAAAAAGTCAAAAACATAGTAATTCAGTAGCTGCATAAAAGGTTTACTAAATCTGTTGACATCACATCACAAGGAATATTTTCTCAACCATTTATCACAATCAAACTAGCTCTCCTAACTGCTGGGAAAAAAATATATTTTAGCAATCATTCCAGATAAGAAACATCCAACCACAAATTCAGACACATCAGCCAAGTTAGCTCGATTCTAAGGATCTATATTCCCCTGCTAATTTTCGCAACCCATTCATTAGAGTTGCAAACTTATATATAAAACCAAATTCATTTCATGTCAGCTTCTGTTTAGAACTTATAGGAAAACAAATATCTTATACAAAAAGTGAATTAAGTCGCAACAAAATAACCAAAAGTGCTTGGCAATTCAGCACTTAATTTAGAATATGTCAAAAAAGTAACAGTAGTATAGAGTCATGTCACGATATATCAAACTTGAATTTAAGTAATACCTTTCATTTCGCCCTTAGGGTTCACAATGACACCCGCATTATCTGAGAGAGAGCACACACAACCCAAATTTAGTAAACCCAGAAACCAAATCCAGAAACACAAGCTACAAATTATGCTCAAAAGGTTATTTTCAAAGCCTAAGATCTCTATTACATGTTGGGCAATTGACATTCACCAGCAGACAGGTAACACAATGAAATTAGAAATCATCATGTTTTTTAAAACTGGAAATTTCTTATTTTTATTTATGCTTCCTCACCATTAATGGCCAAATTAACAAGCCGGCCACAATATTATAAAGAACAGTCATTCCGTGTAAAAAATTACAAATACTTTGCCTTAGCATCCACATCAAAAATTCATACAGGCATCCGCATTTTAGAAAGATTATTGTAAAGAAAGCAACAAATATAAATAAACTAATTTAAAAAAAATGGACCTTCAAAGTACATGAAGACGCCGTCCTTTCGGCGCCAAGGCTTGCGCTGACGGACGATGACAGCTGGCATGACTTTTTTCCTCAGATCAGGCTTTCCTTTCTTGACGGTGGCCATGACCATGTCACCGACGCAAGCCGAGGGGAGTCGGTTGAGTCTCCCTTTGATTCCTTTGACCGATATTATGTAGAGATTTTTGGCTCCCGTGTTGTCGGCGCAGTTCACCGTCGCCGCCACCGGCAGACCCAGCGACATCCTGAACTTGTTTCCCGCCGATCCTCCCCTTCCTCGCTTCGACATTTTTGCTCGCCTCTCTCGTCTGTGGCTCTAGATTGAAGGAATTAAACGCAGCGTTTATATATGATGGGCTGTGTTAGGGTTTTGATTTTGAATTGGGGTTTCCGGGTGTTTGGATACAAGGACTTCGAGAAACGCCGCAAAAAGGAAAAAGTTTTTTCAATTATGAATAAAAATAACTACTTTAATATTTTTTATTATCTTTAATTTAACAATACATCGCCAAATTTTTTTACTCAAGACCCCAAAAAAAAAAAAAAAAAACTTGAGCCGCCCATGCCAATTGAATTGGAATTTATAATTACTCTTCAATCTTTCTTCTTTCTTCTTTCTTCTTTCTTCTTTCTTTGATCTTGAACTTCTCTCTCTTGATGCTTCAGTCCACAAGATAGCTAAATTACGCTAGAATTTATATTTCTGGTTACTTTTTTCGTCTTTGACTCTCTGTGATCAATCAACCCTAGTTTCTTTATATTCTTGAGCATTAGCCTTGTCCTTGTTCAGGGTGATTTTGCTACGTTAAGCTCCAAAAATACCCACAGTTTCCTCACATCATAAATTCTACAACCAAACAAGACTCGAAATGACTCAGAAATACTATGTTTAGGGTGTCAAATATATAGATAGGAATGTCACTTATCATTGGTCTCTCAAAGTACCATAAATTGAGAGGTCTGGTGTAACACCCCGGTTCAAGATCATGAGCATTTAAATGTTAGACAATTATGATCCATAGCGTCACTATTTGTAAAAGACATTGTGATTTTTGTACAAATTAACTATGTGACAATGGAAATTGCATTTTATCATTTTGTAATTTGATTACTTTAATATATAAATGATAAAAGTCCCTATGATTAGTTTCGGATTATAAGATATGAGACAATATCAATCCATAAAGGTTTAATCATTAAATATCCCTAGTCGTAGTATTATCGAGACTGGACATCGATAATGCAGAATAGACTAGTATTGCACTTGCGTGTTATGGAAGCGTAACAGTATAGTTCTCATATATTTAAGTATTGGATACTTATGCAAGTGTGATAGGAGGTTGTGTTTACCGATGGTACGGAAACAGCTTCGCTCTGGATAGACCCCGCGGAATCACATTGGTAGTATGACTATGTGTCTATGGGAATCTGCATCAGGGTAGGTGTATTTGGTCTTAACCTAAGACTTGCATCGCTAGTACTTGCGACAATCAATACGCTTTGGTTTTGGTCGTCCGGGACTTTAACAGGTTTTGTGTACGCCTCTTCTGGGTTTATTGAGAATCGTAGTGTATTGGGTGTGATGTCAAGACAGAAGTATCACTTCAGTCATATGGAGATGATGATCACGCAGGGATACAAAACTGGTACTCTAATTGGTTGCAACCATCGGGATAATATGACAAGGTCATGATTATCCGATTAAAGAGACTAGTTGTTTGTGATCCGATATATGTTTCGTACGGGGCAGACACTATTCCAGCCTCAGGCCTTGCATGTGACATCCGATACTAGATCGTAATACACAATACTACGTACACTACGCCTGACATAGATTATATATTCCTTTAAGAATATTTCTGGAGAATTGAGTAGGCACGGTGCTTTGCTAGAAGCCAACCATGTCTCGTAAATCGGTAAAAACGTAGTACGAGGTACGTACGTGTTCGGATAATCTGACGACCGGATTTACTGCCAACGTATCCAGGGATCCCATGGGTCGCTTCCCGAAGATTCACCGATGACGTATGATTCGAACATAATTAATCTAGGATTAATTGCGGAGAGATTTTATCTGGGATAAAATACTATTTGAAGAGAGAGAACGATTAATTTGGAATTAATCGATAAAATAATATCTTCGATATATTAAACGAAATTAGATTTTGATGCAGAATTAAAATTGGATTTTAATTCGGGCTAATGAATTAATTTAGAATTAATTCGCGAGCGACGTGAATAGTAATTTTTCTAGGCATAATTATTTAATTAAATTTGATTTAATTACGTCGCAACGGAAAATTCATTAATTCGGAATTAACGAACCCGAGCCCGGAATGTGTTTGCGGGCCCACTCGCGTTTTGAATTAAAGTGGAGCCCACAAGTCACATCGCCTGTCACTTTGGTGATGGAAGTCATGTCACCTTTTTGTGATTGACAACCAGTCACTATTCATGATGGGAGTATATGGAGGCATTGAATGCCATTTTTCCCTCCCTTTTGCTTTATGCTTTTTGGAAAAGCATATACCAAAAGTGTGAAGGATTTTGTATTAGGTTTTTTAGAAAAACAAAAACAAAAGAAATTGAAAAAGCTTTCTCTCCCTCTCCATCTTCCTTGGCCGAATCCTACAAGGCTTTTAGGGAAATTTTGTTGCAAATATTTCCTTGTGCTAGCACATTAAAGAATCATATCAAGGTGTTAGGGAAACCAATCCTTGAGCTTGGAATCAACAACAAAGCTTGGAGCTTGGATTTCAACTTCAAAGAGGACCTTGGCCGAAACTAGGAGGAAGCAAAAATTTTGTGTTCAACGCATCCAACATCCGTTCTTTGTAAGTATGATTCTGTCATTCTTACTTTAGTATTCACATGATTTCATTGCTTTATATGATCTTGGGAATGCCTTAGAGACCATCAATGGTATCAAGAGCCTTGATGAGCATGAAATTGAACTTAGGGTTTATATACTAAAATTTGGGTAAATTTGATTTGAGCATGTTTTAATCAAATTGTTTGTTTGAGTATGCTTGTATGTTAATAACTTTGAGTTATACATGATCAATTTGAAGAAAATTAAATTGGATTAATTTTCCCCAAATGTTATATGATGGCCGAATACTATATGCCCTAAAAGTCATGGTATTTTTTGTTCTTTTGATCATTGGATGAGTATAAAGACTTGAGAAATATTGATTTGAGATTCAATCAGATTGATAACGGAATCAGATATAAAATCCCTACTAATGTCGTGAGCTTTAAGCATGGAATGAGATGATTTTTGTTTCAATAATGATGGACATGAATTGATGATGAATATGCATGATTAATTGATTAGATTAGTTTTTGGAAATCTTAATTTAAATAGTTAATCATGGTTATACACTTTAATTAATTAAATTATGAAATTGGAATTTTAGAATTTAATAAATTGGGCTTAATTTGGAATTGGGCTTAATTGTTGTATTTGGGCCTAATGGGCTTGGTTGGGCCAAGTTGGTTTAGGACAATTGGATTGGATCCAAATTGGGCCTAAACCATTCCATTAAGTCCAAATATGACAAATGGGCCTTTTATGTTTAATTGGGCCTAATGGGCCGAAATTGGTTTCTTGGCAAATAGGGTGATTCCTTAATTGGGCTTTGGTATTTGGGTTTGACCCATATTGACCAAAGTCCATGCCTTAAGAAATTAATTGAAAGCCCATTGGACTTTAATTAAATGACATTGTATGTTAATTGGGCTTTGAGACCCATTTAGATTAGATTTGGAATCTAAGTCGTAAAGGCTCATTAAAAGTGTAATTATTTAATTTGGAATTAAATATAGAATTAGTATTGAATACGAATTAAATTAGATTTAAATTGTAGTTCGATATAATTCAATAATTCGTACTTTGAGTACTTATTCTTGAACGAGTTGGACTCGCGCAAATCAAATCGTTGTTTGAACATTGGATGATCACTTTATTCAAAGATTAATTAATTTGATTAGATTGATTGAATCACATGCTTTGTGTGAATACATGGATGTGTTGAATGAATAATGTATATCAGATGGATATTAGAAGGGAAATGACAATTTTGTAAATTGTTGTAAATTTAGAATTCATTAAATTGGACCTGCGTGTCCAACCTTATCTCTCTCGATTCTTTGTAATTCTCTTCTCACCTAATTCCCCTCAATGTTAATGAGGTTTCTTTAATTGTATTATGTAATTGGGTAGAAGTAAGAATAGTGCTAGTCGGGGAGAGGAAATAGAGTGATTTGTTCTAGGAACAATCTGTCAGATATCCATCCGCATATCATTATTAATTTATTTACCGTGCCTTTTTATGCTTTTAGAATGCATGCTTAAGGGTGTATGATGAGACCTAACAAAGATAATAAATTGGTTGCCAATTTACGCGAAAAACCCTCAACAAATATTAAGCATTTTCCTTCCATTGAGTGATTCATTCTCAAGATCCAAGATTGGCACTGGTTTGTTGGCCAAAGTCAAGACCTTTGTCCATCACGGATGTGTTTGAATCATGAAGGCTTTGTTCCATATCGTATGTCTTCTCCAAGTTGTGATTTGTTGGCCAAAGTCAAGATCACTTCTTGTCCATCGACATCGATTACGAAGCTTTCCAAAGTTAATGGGTTCCGCTTAACTGGGATCATTAAGCTTGTTATGCCAAAGCCAAGGCTTAGTTGATTCAGAGGAAATAGGTTAGGAAAATATATTGGCATATATATTGTATATATGTTTCGGACTTGGAGGTCCACCTACCGGATCTAGGAATTGGATGAGATGCAATTGATCTTAGAGATCTACCTAGTTAAAAATCATACAGCTTGTTGGCCAAAGTCAAGGTTGTGTGTTATTTAACGGGATCCTAGCCCACTAGGAAACTAGGTTTCCTTCATATGTGCCTCACGAGTATAAGGCACATATGAAGGAAATCAAAGCGGGCAAGGCACCGGCTTCAGGTATGTTTGTTATAGAAATAAACATGTCTACTACTAGTTTTAAAAATTGTTTTTTTGATTCTGGTTGTCGTGCTCATATATGTACTGATGTGCAGGATCTGTAGATTAGCAAGAGACTGGCCCTAGGAGAGATTGACCTCCGCGTTGGAAATGGGACACGAGTCGCCGTTTTGGCCGTTGGCACTTTTGTTTTGGAACTACCCTCGGGGCATGTACTTAAACTTACAGACTGTTATTATGTACCTAGTTTGACTAGGAATATTATTTCTGTATCTATGTTAGCCCAATGTGGGTATACTTTTGTATTTAGAAACACTGGGTGTTTTATGTATAAAAAATATATGGAAATTTGCACTGCTGGTGTAAATAATGGTCTTTATATTTTGAATATGAATCAATCTCAAACATATAATGTAACAAACAAAAGGCTTAAAGTAAGTAATAAAGATGAAACTTACATGTGGCATTGTCGTCTGGGACACATAAATAAGACACGTATATCCACACTTTCGAAGAGTGGGTACTTGGACAAATTTGATCCAAATTCATATGACGTCTGCGAATCTTGTTTATTAGGCAAGATGCCTAAATCACCTTTTAGCGGTAAATGTGCACGTGCCACCGAACTTTTAGCCCTCGTTCATAGTGACGTATGTGGGCCCATGTCTAGCCAGGCTAGAGGTGGATATGAATACTTCGTAACCTTTACGGATGATGCATCGCGTTATGGTTATGTGTATCTTATGAGACACAAGTCGGAAACCTTTGAGAAATTCAAAGAGTTTCGACACGAAATAGAAAAACAGACTGGGAAAAGTATTAAGACATTACGGTCGGACCGTGGTGGCGAATACTTAAGCAATGAGTTTCTTGATTACTTGAAAGAATATAGTATTCTTTCGCAGTGGACTCCTCCTGGAACACCGTAATTAAATGGTGTGTCCGAACGGAGAAACTGAACTTTGTTAGACATGGTAAGGTCTATGATGAGTCGCACAGAGCTACCTATTTCCTTCTGGGGATATGCATTGAACAGTGCAATACTTATTTTGAATAAGGTTCTGTCAAAGTCTGTTCAACAGACTCCGTATGAAATATTGACAGGAAAGAAATCGGGTTTCTCATTCCTGAAGATTTGGGGTTGCTGGGCATACATCAAACGTTTGGAATGTACCAAACTAGAACCCAAATCGGATAAATGCCTATTTGTAGGATATCCTAGGGAAACCAAAGGATATTACTTCTATCACCCACAAGAGAACAAAGTATTTGTTGCTCTACATGTGGTTTTCCTTGAGAAGGAATTCCTATATGCAGTGATCAGTGGGAAGAAAGTAGAACTCGATGAAAATCGGAGTGATACTGTTCCTGGCACAAAATCCTTAACGGAACATGAACAATCTATCACGGATGAGACTGTACCACAATCTTCGAATACAAAAGAACCGCGTAGGTCGGAGAGAGTCAGAAAACAACTTGGGAGGTATGGGTTTCTGATCTCACCTCATGTGGATATTAATCTTATTGAGGAAGACGAGCCGGCTACGTATGAGGAAGCGATACAAGGTATCGACTCTGGTTTATGGCAAGATGCCATGAATTCCGAAATGGATTCCATGTACACCAACCAAGTTTGGACACTGGTTGACACACCAGAAGGCGTAAATCCTATTGGTTGCAAATGGGTCTTCAAGAGGAAGACTGACATGGATGGTAACGTACAAACGTACAAAGCTAGGCTTGTAGAGAAAGGGTATCGTCAACGACATGGTGTCGATTACGATGAAACTTTTTCACCCTTTTCCATGATTAAATCCATTAGGATAATGCTTGCTATTGGTGCATATTTCGATTACGAGATATGGCAGATGGACGTCAAAACTGCTTTCCTTAACAGAAACCTTTTGGAGGATGTTTAAATGCAACAACCTGACAGTTTTGTCGTACCAAGACTTGCAAACAAGGTTTGTAAGTTAAATCGATCCATTTATGGATTGAAGCAAGCATCGCGTTCTTAGAACCAACGTTTTGATGAAATCATAAAAGAATTTGATTTCGTTCAAAACGAGGATGATCCTTGTGTATATAAGAATGTTAGTAGGAGTGCACTGACATTCATTGTCCTTTATGTTGATTATGTATTGCTTATTGGCAATGACATTCTCATGTTAACATCGGTGAAAGCTTAGCTTTCATTAAAATTCTCCATGAAGGATTTGGGAGAAGCAGCCTTTATTCTGGGAATAAAGATCTACCGAGATAGATCTAGAAAGCTGCTTGGACTCTCCCAGAGCACGTACATTGACAAAGTGTTTAAGAATTCAACATGGATCAGTCCAAGAGGGGACTGTTGTCAGTGTCACATGGCATCACTCTATCTAAGGACATGTGTCCTAAAACTCAAGATGAGAGAGACAACATAAGTCAGATACCGTTCGCCTCGGCAGTCGGATCGATCATGTATGCCATAATATATACGCGACCTGATGTCTCGTATGCTTTGAGCATGTGTAGTCGCTATCAGGCCGATCCAGGTGAAGGTCATTGGATGGCGGTTAAGAATATCCTTAAGTATCTTAGACGAACTAAAGATGCTTTCTTAATCTATGGAGATGGAGAACTTGAAGTAACTGGGTTTACCGACGTAAGTTTCCAAACCGATAAAGACGATTGTAAGTATCAATCCGGGTATATATTTTGTTTGAACAACGGAGTAGTAAGCTGGAAATCTTCCAAGTAAGAGACTGTTGCCGATTCAACAACAGAAGTGGAGTACATTGCTGCAGCAGAAGCAGCAAAAGAGGCAGTTTGGATCTGTAAATTCCTAATTGGATTAGGAGTAGTTCCGTTAGCAGCTGAGCACATTCCATTGTATTGTGATAATAACGGGGCTATAGCGCAGGCTAAGGAACCGCGGTCTCATCAACGATCCAAGCATGTTCTTCGATGTTTCCATCTGATTCGTGAGATCATACATCGTGGCGATGTGAATATCGAGAAGGTCGCATCAGAGGACAACATTGCAGATCCGTTGACGAAAGCTATTCCTCAGCAAAAGTTTGAGCGACATGTACATAGTTCAGGTATTAGATTCTTGAGTGACTAGTTATAGGCCAAGTGGGAGATTGTTAGATAATTATGACCCATAGAGTCACTATTTGTAAAAGACATTGTGGTTTTTGTACAAATTAACTATGTGACAATGGAAATTGCATTTTATCATTTTGTAATTTGATTACTTTAATATATAAATGATAAAAGTCCATATGATTAGTTCCGGATTATAAGATATGAGACAATATCAATCCATAAAGGTTTAATCATTAAATATCCCTAGTCGTAGTATTATCGAGACTGGACATCGATAATGCAGAATAGACTAGTATTGCACTTGTGCGTGTTATGGAAGCGTAACATCATAGTTCTCATATATTTAAGTATTGGATACTTATGCAAGTGTGATAGGAGGTTGTGTTTACCGATGGTAAGGAAACAGCTTCGCTCTGGATAGGCCCCGCGGAATCCCATTGGTAGTATGACTATGTGTCTATGGGAATCCGCATCAGGGTAGGTGTATTTGGTCTGACCTGAGACTTGCATCGCTAGTACTTGCGACAATCAATACGCATTGGTTTTGGTCATCCAGGACTTTAACAGGATCTGTTTACACCTCTTCTGGGTTTATTGTGAATCGTAGTGTATTGGGTGTGATGTCAAGATGGAAGTATCACTTCAGTCATATGGAGATGATGATCACACATGGATACAGAACTGGTACTCTAATTGGTTGCACCATCGGGATAATATGACAAGGTCATGATTATCCAATTAAAGAGACTAGTTGTTTGTGATCCGATATATGCTTCGTACGGGGCAGACACTATTCTTGTCCCAGGACTTGCATGTGACATCTGATACTAGATCGTAATACGCAATACTACGTATACTACGCCTGACATAGATTATATATTCCCTTAAGAATATTTCTGGAGAATTGGGTAGGCACGGTGCTTTGCTAGAAGCCAACCATGTCTCTTACATCAGTAAAAACATAGTACGAGGTACGTACGTGTTCGGATAGTCCGACGACCGGATTTACTGCCAACATATCCAGGGATCTCATGGGTCGCTTCCCAAAGATTCACCGATGACGTATGATTCGAACATAATTAATCTATGATTAATTGCGGAGAGATTTTATCTAGAGTAAAATACTATTTGAAGAGAGAGAACGATTAATTTGGAATTAATCGATAAAATAATATATTCGATATATTAAACGAAATTAGATTTCGACGCAGAATTAAAATTGGATTTTAATTTGGGCTAACGAATTAATTTAGAATTAATTCGCGAGCGACATGAATAGTAATTTTGCTAGGCATAATTATTTAATTAAATTTGATTTAATTACGTCGCAACGGAAAATTCATTAATTCGGAATTAACGAACCCGAGCCCGGAATATATTTGCGGGCCCACTCGTGTTTTGAATTAAAGTGGAGCCCACAAGTCACATCGCAAGTCACATCGCTTGTCACTTTAGTGATGGAAGTCATGTCACCTTTTTGTGATTGATAACCAGTCACTATTCATGATGGGAGTAGATGGAGGCATTGAATGCCATTTTTCCCTCCATTTTGCTTTATGCTTTTTGGAAAAGCATATACCAAAAGTGTGAAGGATTTTTGTATTAGGTTTTTTAGAAAAACAAAAACAAAAGAAATTGAAAAAGCTTTCTCTCCCTCTCCATCTTCCTTGGCCGAATCCTACAAGGCTTTTAGGGAAATTTTGTTGCAAATATTTCATTGTGCTAGCACATTAAAGAATCATATCAAGGTGTTAGGGAAACCAATCCTTGAGCTTGGAATCAACAACAAAGCTTGGAGCTTGGATTTTAACTTCAAAGAGGATCTTGGCCGAAACTAGGAGGAAGCAAAAATTTTGTGTTCAACGAATCCAACATCCATTCTTTGTAAGTATGATTCCGCCATTCTTACTTTAATATTCACATGATTTTATTGCTTTATATGAACTTGGGAATGCCTTAGAGACCAACATTAAAATCATTCTCGGTTCAAGTTCACGAGCATTTAGCTTCAGTTGCCTTCATTTATACACTGAGACCGGTATATCGGTCACAATATCGGCATACCGATTGTCTTGAATACTCGAGATAGTCACTGAAACCGACATACTGGTGGCTCTGCATCATAGCATACATTATGGAGCCGATGTGTTTCATATCGATCTCCATACCGATCATTAAACTATTTTCAGACATTCTGAAGTCTTCGAAATTTTATTTCTGGAATCGGCATATCTGCCAAGAGACCAGCATACTGGTTATGTATGAGTTTATATATATACCCGTCTCATTCATTTTTCTTCATTGTTTCTCTTCTCCCTATCGGTTCCACCTCGAATTTTTGCCTCAAATCAAGCCCAAAACTTGATTTTCATGTATTTCCACACATCAAATGAAGCAAGTAAGTTCCCTAACTTTAATTTTACAATTTATTTTGTATTTTGTCATGGATTTCTCAAACCATATGTTATGATTCACAACTACATGTCATGATTTTAGCCATGTATTAATGTTTATGAATTTTCAATTACATGTTATGATTCGAATGTCATGGTTTATAGTTTATGTGTCATGTTTCACATGTCATGAGTTATAGATCACAGGTCAGGAATTACGGATCATGAGTTAAGTTATACTAGTCACATTCTATAGCGTACCATTCACATCTTAAAGCTTACCTAACATGATACACGATGCACAATTCATGATTTCTTAGTCATGCTTCGTAGCTACGACTCACGTTTCATGGCCCACGGTTACTAGTTCATGGTCACCGTTTAAGTTCCAAGGTTTTCTGATATACGTTTCATGATCTACATTATGTCTCTATGACTTCTTAAGTTATTCTTTCAAGAATAAAAAGTTGCAATGGCATCACTTACACATATCATGTATTTTATGCTTTATTTTCGTTTTCTGCATTCATTCACTAAGTTAATCATGCGACTTATTTGTCCCATTTACTTATTGGGATGCAAGATTTCATGCATGTTGATGATGAGCTTTGCAAAAGATAGACACCTGCTACAGTTATTAGGTTCAAGTGTCAGGGGCTCATTTGTAATATGTCGTATCATGTAAGGTCATATGACCAAATGTTAATAGCCATGTAATTTATGTTATGTTTAGCATTGTTGTATATAATTCATGGGTAATGTTACTTCAGATATGTATGTTCATAGTAAATTCAGAATGTCACACATGAATATGTAGCTTAAGTGCAAGTCAATTTATTTCATGTCATGTCGTATATGTGCACATCATGAGGCTTAAGGAGATGGTAACACTATCTCCTATCAGTGACATTTGGCGAAACTTGGATGTGACAATTATGGTATCAGAGTAAGGTCATAGGCATCAATGACAATAGTAACTTCCATTGGCTGAAAGTAAGTTTCTAATTCATGTAAGATATAATTCATTACATATGATTAGCCATGTGCTCATGTTAAGATTCGGCAACGAATCCTTTTTTAGGGGGAAGAATATAATGTAGGTGTCCTGACATGCCACAGGATCTCTAAGCGTGATTAGTGTGTGAATAAATCAGAATTGACTTACATTGATCAGCTTTAACTTTCAAAACTTTTCATGGATGTTGAAGCTTCCAAGCCCTTTTTGTTGTTCCAAACTCATGGGTGAGTATCCCTATCACATTAACTTGACTCATTTATGTGCTAGTAAGAAAAAAAGTGGCAGAATTTTGCTCTCCAAGAGAAGCAACAATTCGGCCTGGAGAGAGGAAACAATCGGCCTTCATAAATCAGAGGCCAATTCGGCCAAATCAGAAGTCAGAGGCCACTCGGCCTTCCTTCTAAAAGAAAGCCAATTGCCTTCTTCTACAAGAAGCCAATTCGGCTTGAAACTTCAAAAGTCAGAGGCCACTTGCTTCTTTTACTTTCGGCCAAAATCAAAAGGAAGCAAAAAGTAATTGCTTTTCTTTCTACCTTTTTAAAAGAGAAGTCAGATGCCATTTGCTTTTATTTCTAAAAGAAAAGAAAAATGTTGCTTTCGGCCAAGTGAAGAAGGCAGAGGCCATTCGGCCAATAAGAGAGAGAAATGAAAATTTTCCAAAAGTTCATTAGTTGTGTTTTACTTTGTGTTGAGTGTTTAAAGATAAAATCCAAACACTATTGCCAACCACTTCTATCAATTGTTGACAATTGATGTAAGTCATTGGTCCCACCCATTTAATTCCAAATCTAGTTGGCTTATACAACATACTTTGGGCTCGGATTCGTTTAATCCGATTAAACGAATTTTTCATCGCAACACAATTAAATCTAATTTAATTAAATAATAATACACAGTAAAATTATTATGGAAGTCGCTCGCGAATTAATTCCAAATTAATTCTTTCATACGAATTAAAATCCAATTTTAATTCCGCATTGAAATCTAATTTCAATTAATATATATAATATATTATTTTAGCCCAATTAAATAAATTAAATAGTAAAATCTAATTTAACTATTAAATTTACTTTATCGATTAATTCCAAATTAATCGCGTTCTCTCTTCTCGACGAATTTAATCCCAGATAAATTCTCGACGCAATTAATCCCAGATTAATTCTTTCTCTAATAATTAATCCCAGATTAATTATTGTCGTAATTAATCCCAGATTAATTTTGTTCGTGTCAAATATCATCGGTGAATCTTTGGGATGCGACCCAAGAGATCCCTGGATATGTTGGCAGTAAATACGGTAATTGGACTATCCAAACATGTGCGTACCCGGTACCACGTTCATACCGATTTACAAGACATGGATGGCTTCTAGCAAAACAATGTGCCTACCCAATTCTCCAGGACTATTCTTCTACGGAATACAAGATCTTTGTCAAGCGTAGTATACATAGTATTGCGTATTACGATCTAGTATCGGATGTCACATGCTAGGCCTGGGGTTGGAGTTGTGTCTGCCTCGTACGAAGCATATATCGGATCACTAGCAACTAGTCTCTTTATGATCAGAAAGTCAAGACCTAACTGTTGGGGTTTTATTAGGAATTACAGGGTTAACTCAGTGGAACGCGGAAAAACGATTTCTCCGATTTCAAAAATTTTTCTTATAACAATTAAATAAACTTATTTATTTAATTAAACAATACTTGAATTATGAAATATAACCCAAGAAATCATATTTCTTTTAATTACAAAATGTTGGACAATTATGACCCATAGCATCACTATTTGTACAGATCATGATGTTGTTGTACAAATTAACTATGTGACAAAGGAAATTGCTCTTTTATCATTTGTAATTGGATTACCAAGATATATAAATGATAAAAGGTCCTTATGATTAGTACCAGATTGAGATGATATGAGACAATATCAATCAACGAAGGTTTAATCATTAAAACATCTCTAGTCGTAGTATTATCGAGATTGGACATCGATAATGCGGAATAGACTAGTATTAAACTTGTGCTCGTTGTGGGAGCATAACGACATAATTCTCATAAATTTGGGTATTGGATACTCATGCAAGTGTAATAAGAGGTTGTGTTTACCGATGGTACGGAAACAGCTTCGCTCTGGATAGACCCCTCGGAATTCCATTGGTAGTATATCTATGTGTCTATGGAAGTCTGAATCAGGGTAGGTGTATTTGGTCTTAACCTGAGACTTGCACCGCTAATACTTGTGACAATCAATATACTTTGGTTTTGGTCGTTTAGGGCTTTAACCGGTTATGTGTACGCCTCTTCTGGGTAAATTGAGAATCGTAGTGTATTGGGTGTGATGTCAAGATGGAAGTATCACTCCAGTCATAGTGGAGATGATGATCATGTAGGATACGAAACTGGTGCTATTTTATGTTGTAACTATCGGGATAATATGACTAGGTCATGTTTATCCAATTATAGAGACTAGTTACCAGAGATCCGATATGTGCTTCGTACGGGGCAAACATAATTCCAGCCCCAGGCCTAGCACGTGACATCTGATACTGGATCGCAATACCACGTATACTACACCTGATAAAGATTACATATTCCTATAAGAATATTTCTGGAGAATTGGGTAGGCACGGTGCTTTGCTAGAAGCTAACCATGTCTTGTAAATCGGTAAAAACGTAGTACTAGGTACGTACGTGTTCGGATAGTCCGACGATCGGATTTACTGCCAACATATCTGGGGATCTCATGGGTCGCTTCGAGAAGATTCACCGATGATGTATGACTCGCACTTAATTAATCTGGGATTAATTATAAGAGAGAGAAAATTAATCTATGATTAATTACGAAGATATTTTATCTGGGATAAAGTATTATTTAAAGAGAGAGAACGATTAATTTGGAATTAATCGATAAAATAATATATTTGATATATTATACGAAATTAGATTTCGACGCGGAATTAAAATTAGATTTTAATTCGGGCAAACGAGTTAATTTAGAATTAATTCGCTAGCGACGTGAATAGTAATTTTGCTAGGCACAATTATTTAATTAAATTTGATTTAATTACGTCGCAACGGAAAATTTGTTAATTCGGAATTAGCGAACCCGAGCCCGAGAGTGTTTGCGGGCCCACTCGCATTTCGAATTCAATTGCGGCCTACAAGTCACATCACGCGTCACATCGCAAGTCACTCACATGTCACATCCACTTTTTGTGATGTGTGTCATGTCACCTTTTTGGTGATGGAGGTGGTTGAGAGCAATTAATGCTCTTTTCCTCCAAATTACTTTTGGAAATCAAATGCTTAAAAGGGTTTTGACTTTGGATTTTTGGTATTAGTTTTTGGAAAACATATACACAAAAAACTTCTATTCTCTCTCTCTCTCCCACACATTCGGCCAATGGCCATTTTCTTTCCTCTCTTATTTTCCTCTCAATGCCGAGAGTCGAAGAGGGCTATAGGAAGATTTGTGGCAAATTTTCCAAGATGCTAGCACATCCAAATATTCATCCAAATGTGATAGGGAAACAAACCCTTGAGCATGGAATCCATTCCCAAGCTTGGAGCTTGACTGAAAATCTTGGAGCACAAAGAGGAGCCATGGCCGAAAGTCACAAGGATGGAGCAAGGAAAATTTTTGTTGTTCCTCGCATCGCAAAAGCCGATCAAAGTGAGTATTCCGTAACTTAACTTTGTTGTATTCACACATGTTTTACGCTTAAATCGATCTTGGTTTGACCTTAAAAACCCAACAATGGTATCAGAGCGGTTTTTTAAGCACAAAAACGAATTAGGGTAAAAATTGGTTAAAATTGATTTGAGCATGCTTTGATGAAATTGATTGTTGGAATATGCTTGAATGATGATAACATAGTGTTACGCATGGTCAATTTGATGAAAATTGAATTGGATCAAATTTTCCCCAAAAATTAGGCTTGGCCGAATGTATAGCTACCCTAATGTCATGGTGATTTTTGTTTTTTTTGAATCATTGGATGAGTTTGAAAGACTTGGGAAATGTTGATTTAGGATTTAATTGGATTGAATTCGGAATCGGACAAAAAATTCCCTAATTGCCGTGAATGATAGCATGGAAAATGATTGATTTTTGATTCAATAATGTTGGACATGTCTTGATGATAATTAGCATGATTAATTATTTAAATTGGTATTTTGGAAATATTAATTTGGTTAATTAATTATGGCTATACACTTTAGATTAATTTAATTGTGAAATTTGGAATTTTGTAATTTAATTAATTAGGCCAAATTTGGAATTGGGCTTGTAAAGTTGTATTTGGGCTTAATGGGCTTGGTTGTGCCAAGTTTGGTTTGGGTTAATTGGTTAGATCCAATTGGGCCCAAAACCATATCCATAAAGTCCAAATATAATTAAATGGACCTTTAATATTTTAATTGGGCCTAATGGGCCTAAATTGGTTTCTTGGCTAATAAGGGTGATTCCTTAAATGGGATTTGGTATTTGGGTTTGACCCATGTTGACCAAAGTCCAAGCCTTTAGAAATTAATTGAAAGCCCATTGGAATTTAATTAAATTGACATTGGATGTTAAATGAGCTTTGAGACCCGTAAAGATTAGATTTAGAATCTAAGTCGTAAAGGCACATTAAAAAGTGTAATTATTTAATTTATAATTAAATATAGAATTAGTATTAAATACAAATTAAATTGGATTTAATATTGTAGTTTAATATAATTCAAGAATTCGTACTTTGAGTACTTATTCGCAAAACGAGTTTGACTCGCGCAAAATCAAATCGTTGTTTGAACATTGGATGGTCATTAATTTCAGATTAATTAATTGGATTAGATTGATTGATAACGTTCTTTGTGTGAATACATGGATGCGATGTATGAATAATGCATATCATATGGATATTAGATGGGTGAGGGCAATTTTGGAAATTGTTTTAATAAATTTAGAATTTATTAATTGGACCTGCGTGTCCAGCCTATTACCTCTTGACTCTTTGTCTTTCTCTTCTCACCTATTTCCCTCAATGTAAATGAGGTTTCTTTAGAAGTGTTATGTAATTGGGTAGAAGTAATATTTGTGCTAGCGAGAGAGAGGAAATGGAGAGATTTGTTCTAGGAATAAAATGTGTTAAGTATCCATCCGCATATCATTATTATTTTATTTATACCCGCCTTATTATGTTTTTAGAATCCATGTTTAAGGGTGTATGATGATGAGACCTTAACAAAGATAATTAATTGGTTGCCAATTACGCGAAAAACCCTTAACATATATTAAGCGTTTTTCCTTCCATTGAATGATTCATTCTCAAGATCCAAGATTGTCACTGGTTTGTTGGCCAAAGTCAAGACCTTTGTCCATCGTGGATGTGTTTGAATCATGAAGGCTTTGTTTCATATCAGTGTCTTGTCCAAGTTGTGATTTGTTGGCCAAAGTCAAGATCACTTCTTGTCCATCGACATCGATTACGAAGCTTTCCAAAGTCAATGGGTCCCGCTTAACTGGAATCATTAAGTTTGTTGTGCCAAAGCTAATGCTTAATTGATTCAGAGGAAAAAGGTTAGGGAATATATTGGATATATTGGCATATATAAGATATATATTTCGGACTTGGATATCCACCTACTAGATCTAGGAATTGGATGAGAGCCAATTGATCTAAGAGATCTACCTAGTTAAATATCATACAATTTGTTGGCCAAAGTCAAGATGGTGTGTTATTTAACGGGATCCTAGCCCACTAGGAAACAAGGTTTCCCGAGTACTCAACAGAGGGTTAGAGGCTCGTCGAAAAATAGTGGGAGGCAAGTATTAAATTTGCAAATTCGTTTAGTTACTTGCCAATACGCGCTCATTTCATTTTTCGTCAATACGTATATATATATTAGTTGGACTAATATTTAATCGTTGTTTTAATTAAACAGTTGGACTGTATTCAAACTACTTCAAATTATAGTTGATTATATAATTGGATTATAGTAATCAATATATTTGAATTTAACCAATCAAATTATAGTTGATTATATAGTTAGACTATAGTAATCATTATATTTAATAGTACCTGAAATCGTTGATTGGATAGTTGGACTATAGCAATCAAGATAATTGAAAGATTAACGTTTAGAACATAATCCTGGGAGAAAATGTCATTAAACGGCTTTAATTTTCAAATTGGGAATGATACCTCAGGATAGTCCTGGAAACTGAGAAGTTACTCTATTTGATAGAGAAACCTCTTGGGCCTAAGCCAGAAGTTGAGCAAATAGTAGAACATGATCTTTGGAAGATTCATGTGGTGATAACTTTAGTGCTCAATCCATTATGCTTACCGCAATGACACTTTAATTCCGTCATCAAAATTAAGGATCAGATCCTTGTACCATGATGATGAAATTAAAGATCTTCAAAGATTTATTTTTAAATCTTAGAAGTACAAATTGCACAAAAAGGTCTTTCGCCCGTTGTAGGCATTGCATTTTTGCATATCAGCCCGATGATGAGTCTCGTATGGAGACACTACCTCTTTAGTTGTGAAAGCCGCGGGAAACGGACATTGGAAGGGTAAAGTTAGAAATTAGCATTTTGTTAGATTTAACTCGCTTGTTTCGCTTCGGGTTCGCTTGTTGGACCTCTGTTTTAAACACACCAAACCCATTAAAACACATCTCACAAATTAAATAATTAAAATATTTAAAACACATCTCGCAAATTAAATAATTAAAACCAATTAAAATTAAACTTAAATTAAATTAAATCACATTCACCAATTAAATTGAACTTGAAATTAAATTAAATTAAATTCCTAATTTAAATAAAACACATTCCTAAATTAAATTAAATCACCTTTCTAAATTAAATAAATCATATCCTTAACTAAAAAGAATAAATCAAATCACCTCCCTTAATTAAAAGATTTTCCCTATCTCATTTTAATTAAAAGATATCCTCAATTAACACACAAATCATTCTCTTACCCAAACAAGGTAAAACCCCCTCCCTTGGCCTATAAAAAGAACCATTCACCCATCTTTCTAAACCCTGGCTGGCTGGCTCATCCTCACAAAAATCACAAACAAAATAACAAAGCCCCCCACCATCGCACACTGTCCCCCCTCACGTGAAGACCGCACCCACTAATCACACCACATAGCCGACAATTCAAGCCAGCAGCCTCTGCCCTTCACGCAATTTGCAAGCCTTCACACCTGCCTCCACGCATCCCTTCATCAACTAACGCACACGTCCCCACCGCTTCAACATCTTCCAAGCCCTTGTCAAACACTTTTGCACTCACGCTCACTGACCTATTTCACGCCTGCCCCACTAACGCCCTTGACCTGCTTCCCCCCGCCTCAAACACGTCACAGCCCACAAACCACACCTTGCCCTCACTCTCATCACGCCAGCACCACTAGCCTGCACGCCTGCCCCTCCACTCATCCCGCTACACAAGCCTTCAAATCAGCACACACACTCAAACAATTCACGCATCAACTAAACTCTCACCAACTACAAAGCCCTTGTCCACAAATCAATTCCTCCGAGGCACCCACTAACTGTCCCACATCGAGTAGACCTTCAACAGCCCCAAATACAGCCCCAAAGTCACGCCATAACAGCCCTAAACACAACCTCACTGCACGCCCAAAAATACAAGCCCCAAACACCCACTGCACTGCTTCATAAACTGCCACACATCACAGTCCTATTCTGTCCAGTTTTGCCGCAAGTTAGACCCTCAAAACAATCCAGAAATCACCCTAAAACCGCACAAAAAAAAAAACTGCACTATTTAGCCCCTAAAACAGTCACCGAAACTACCCAAAACAGTGACCAGAAAATACCCTTAAGACAGCAGCGAAACGGAGTAAAAAACAGCAGCCGAACAGCAAAACAGCGAGGAAAACGTTGAGTTAGTGAACCAAAAGAGTTGCGGATCATTCACCCTTCCAACGGACGTGTAACCCCCTTTCTTGGACGACAAAAGAGGTTAGACCTGAGGGCACCCTTTTATTCATTATCTTTCGTTTATTTCATTTAATTTGAATATTATCGCATGAGAGTCGTTTGAGGCATGATGTGATTGTTGGATGAGCGGGATGTGTATTCCCTTTGTGGTATATCGGATGGAAACCCGGACGTAAATTCCGTAGCCGATTTCGAATGGACGGTAGTGCGGTCTGCACTCGGGATACAACGCCACGTACCACTTAAGATACACGTGTCTCGTCTCATCCAAAATTGTATTTGAGCATGTCATAGTTCTAGGCCATTTATTTATTATTTAAAGCATGATTTAATTTAGTTTGTTATTTATTTGTTAAAGCATATTTAGGTTGTTCCTTATGCATATTATTAGTTTATGATGTGTTAGGATAATGATTTATACATGTTGATTTAATGGTTCAATATGCTCGTTGTGTTATGTTGCGTGGAGTTATTTGGATGAAAGCATATTAGATCTAAGTACCCTTGAGCATGAAGGTTGAATAGATTCGGTTAGTTTATTGCACAAATCATATCATCACAAGTGACATAAGTAAGGAACCATTCCGAACCCAACGGTTTGAGGTCTTCCCTTGCGAGGGGTGAGTGCGGCCTTAAATCTTTGTCCCGGTTCACACCGGGTGGCGACTCCATGTTATTTCGTACTCCCAACTAGGTAGCGAGCCTAGAACAGCGTCGCCCAGGTTCTGTTGTCTACAGTCTGGCGACTCCACTGGGGATATTTTGAATCGACCCCGAAATCATGTCTTGTGATGTTTATGCTTTGTGCTTTAGTTAATCGTTTCTATAGTGAGTTGAAAGGGGTGTAATCAAAGGCATTGTTAAGACTAGGTAATGGTTCGATGTCTTCCTTCACTCACTGCCTTTTTATAAGGAAAAGCTGTGAAGACACCGAGATAATCATTACTTGTAGCTCGTTGTGACAAACTAGTTTGGAGGACTCGTTGTTTATTCCTGACACCAAGCGATAAGAGTCTAAGGGGCTGGGTACTTAAGAGAGCCTCGCTCCACCCTCCCTCTGGGGAATCTACAATGGGAAATCCATTCGACAGTTAGTCACACACCGTAACTCGTTGGCACGTACCTTAACGTATAAAAAAGGTGCGCTCACTTGGTCGCTTGAACCCTTGAGTGGGGAGTCCTAGTTATGGGCAATCCTTCGTCGACGAGAGCCTTTGTCTATACCCCTATAAACCCGCGTGTGAACCATAGTCATACATCTTATAAAAGTTTCCCCTTTATATTTTTGATAACCACATGCATATTACATTCCATACATCACACACATCTCATGCATCTCATGCATACATGCATCATGTTAACCCCGTGTCTTAAAAGCCATCATAGATATCCGTTGGGTTAGGAAAAAGAAGACTTGTCAAAGAAGAGTTTAGGAAACATGGATATTGGGGAAAAGGAAATCGAGAAACAGAGAAATTTACGACAGAGATAGAAAGACCATGGTGGCCCAAAAAAAAAAAGAAAAAAGAGAAAAAAAATAAAAAAAAAAAATAAATTTGTTTGTTTTTAGTCTTTGATAATTAGACATAAGTCCAATGATGAAATCGTTTGCTTTAGGATGAAATCTTAGAAACGATAAACTCTTGATGTGCTTTTATCTGATGCTTTGAGTAATTGATCTATGTTAGACTCGTAAGCACTTGATTATGGTTCTTAGCAATGAAAACCTGAGTAGTTAGCAAAGTGACTAGTTGAAGAAATTATAGGTCGGTGAATGACCGTTTGTTTAGATGTCTATCTTGATTTGCTTATGTTGATGTGTGTGGTATGGTTGAAAATGAAAGAAAAAGTCTCTAAAGAAAAGAATTGAACCACCTATAACCAATAAGCGTGAAACTACCCATGGGCGAGTATTAGGACCACCATGAGGAGAAATGCTACCTAAAGGGTAGGTGTGAAAAAAAAAAGAGAAAGAATAAAAAAAAAAAAAAAAAGAAAAAAAAAAAAGAAGTTCAAAATGAAAAGAAAAAAAAGAGAGACAAAAGAGAAATAAAACCATATCACATTGAGCATGAAAAAGCAATTGCAGAGCCTAACTGAGACATCTAGGTTGGTTTGACCCATCGATCCCAATTTTTGAAACGAAATCATCGAGTTAGCTTACCTAAGGATTAAGCTGTGAAAGAACATTTGCACACACACACTTTGAGTCTGGCATAGATCATTTGTTCAAAGACTTGGATTTGAGTTGCATCGAATGTTTTGAAGGTTCTCTGGTTTCATTATTGAGCATTCTTTGAGGACAATGATATGTATAACTATTGGGACTATTTCGTAGCATGTAATATAGTATGATGATATGGAAGGCCCCACCATATGGTTCACCTTGACCAAGTGAAAACAGCGGAGAGCAGAAAGCTAAATCAAGACTGGGGGTGACCAGTCTACCACCTCGTGAATAATAAGTATAACAAGAAATTGAGCCATGAGACCAGAGAGAAGGCTGATCAATCACTTGGAGAACTGGCAGAAGACCTAACCTAGCAGGATAGGAAAATCATTCATACATACATGCATACACGTAACATATTTTGCATTCTTTTTTGTGTTTGTTTTGTTTTTCACAGGTTTCAAATAAGAAAAAGAGAAAGCGGCAAAGACAAGCCCACCAGAATCAGCAACATACGAGTAGTAGTTTTGGGGTTGAGGCCCACGTCAGTATCAGTCTGGGGGCGAGGCCCACATCAGTTTTAGTTTGGGGTCGAGGCCCGTATCAGTATTCGTTTGGGGATGAGTCCGGGGTTGAGGCCCACATCAGTATCAGTTTTGGGGCAAGGCCCACATCAGTTTCAGTCTGGGGGCGAGGCCCACATCAGTATCAGTTTGGGGCGAGGCCCACATCAGTATCAACTCAGGGTCGAGGCCCACTCTATCAGCGGTTTGGGGAATGAATCCCAGGGTTGAGGCCCACATCGTCAGAATTTGGAATGAACCTAGGGAATGAATCCGAGGGCCGAGCAGCAACATACGAGTAGTAGTTTTGGGGTTGAGGCCACGTCAGTATCAGTCTGGGGGCGAGGCCCACATCAGTTTTAGTTTGGGGTCGAGGCCCGTATCAGTATTCGTTTGGGGATGAGTCCCGGGGTTGAGGCCCACATCAGTATCAGTTTTGGGGCAAGGCCCACATCAGTTTCAGTCTGGGGGCGAGGCCCACATCAGTATCAGTTTGGGGCGAGGCCCACATCAGTATCAACTCAGGATCGAGGCCCACTCTATCAGCGGTTTGGGGAATGAATCCCAGGGTTGAGGCCCACATCGTCAGAATTTGGAATGAACCTAGGGAATGAATCCGAGGGCCGAGGCCCACGTCGTCAAAATTTGGAAAGAATCCGAGAATGAATCCTAGGACCGAGGTCCACGCTGTCAGAGTTTTGGAATGAATCCAGGAATGAATCATAGGGCAAGGCCCACATTATTATTAGCATCAGTTTTGCCGGGTATGGCACTCTGGGGGCGAGGCCCACATTATCATCAGCATCAATCGTAGGCTTGCCGGGTATAACATTCTGGGGGCGAGGCCCACATTGGTTCAGTATTAGTTCTGCCGGGTATGGCACTATGGGGGCGAGGCCCACATTAGTTCAGTATCAGTCTTGCCGGGTATGGCACTCTGGGGGCGAGGCCCACACATTATCAGCATCAGTTTTGCCGGGTATGGCACTCCGAGTATGGAGACATCAGCATCAGTTTTGCCGGGTATGGCACTCCGGGTATGGAGACATCAGTATCAGTTTTGCCAGGTACGGCACTCCAGGTATGGAGATATTAGATCAGCCAGGTACGACACTCCGAGTATGAAGACATCAGATCAGTTCTGCCTGATATAGCATTCTGGGGGCGAGGCCCACATAGCATCAGATCAGTTTCTGCCGGGTATGGCATTCTGGGGGGAAGGCCCACATAGCATCAGATCAGTTTCTGCCGAGCATGACATTCTGGGGGCGAGTCCCGCATCACATCAGATCAGTTCTGCCGAGAATGGCACTCCGATAATGGAGATATAGTTTGGGAATGACACTCCGAGAATGGAGATATAGTCCGGGAATGGACAGTTCGAGAATGAGCACGCCGAGAATGGCACACCAGGAATGGCATTCCGAGAATGGAGATTTAGTCCGAGAATGGACAGTTCGGGAATGGAGATCGGTTCGGGAATGGACCACATCCGGTGATGGTTCGGGAATGGACCTCATCACACCACATCACAGTAACACTCCGGAAATGGAGCACGGTTCGGAAATGGACCATCATCATATCAGCGATGCCTCGGAAATAGGGTTTAGCATGCCGAAAATGGCACTCTGGAAATGGAGCACGGTTCGGAAATGGACCATCATCATATCAGCGATGCCTCGGAAATAGGGTTTAGCATGCCGAAAATGGCACTCCGAAAATGGAGCACGATTCAGAAATGGACCATCATCATATCAGCTATGCCTCGAAAATGGGGTTTAGCATGCCGAAAATGGCACTCCGGAAATGGAGCACGGTTCGGAAATGGACCATCATCATATCAGCGATGCCTCGGAAATAGGGTTTAGCATGCCGAAAATGGCACTCCGAAAATGGAGCACGGTTCGGAAATGGACCATCATCATATCAGCTATGCCTCGAAAATGGGGTTTAGCATGCTGGAAATGGCACTCTGGAAATGGAGTACGGTTCGGAAATGGACCATTATCTCATCACTCGCCGAAAATGGCACTACGAAAATGGAGCACGGTTCGGAAATGGACCATCATCATATCAGCGACACCCTAGGTACGGGGTTAGCACTCAGACTACTGCGACACCCTAGGTACGGGGTTAGCACGCCAGGTACGACATATGGACTATTCAGACATTTGTGGCTCTCTAGGTACGGAGACGTCACCGTGACACCCTAGGTACGGGGTTAGCATTCAGACATTTGTGGCTCTCTAGGTACGGAGACGTCACCGCGACACCCTAGGTACGGGGTTAGCATTCAGACATTTGTGGCTCTTTAGGTACGGAGACGTCACCGCGACACCCTAGGTACGGGGTTAACATTCAAACATTTGTGGCTCTCTAGGTATGGAGACGTCACCGCGACACCCTAGGTACGGGGTTAGCATCCAGACATTTGTGGCACTCTAGGTATGGAGGCGTCACCGCGACACCCTAGGTACGGGGTTAGCATTCAGACATTTGTGGCACTCTAGGTACGGAGGCGTCACCGCGACACCCTAGGTACGGGGTTAGCACTCAGACATTTGTGGCTCTCTAGGTACGGAGACGTCACTGCGACACCCTAGGTACGGGGTTAGCACTCAAACATTTGTGGCACTCTAGGTACAGAGGCGTCACCGCGACACCCTAGGTACGGGGTTAGCACTCAAACATTTGTGGCTCTCTAGGTACGGAGACGTCACCGCGACACCCTAGGTACGGGGTTAGCACTCAGACAACCAACATCATCACTGCGGCACTCTAGGTACGGAGACACAACCGTGACACCCTAAGTACGGGGTTTAGCACGCCAGGAATGGCGCATCATCAAATCAGTGCAGGAACAAAGCCCACAGGTGGTTCGGGAACAAAGCCCAGAGGTCGAGGCACCTCGCCATCACATTCAGCTCGGGAACAAAGCCCACAGATGGTTCAGGAACAAAGCCCAGAGGTCGAAGCACCTCGCCATCACATTCAACACAACGGGAACAAAGCCCATGGGAACAAAGCCCACTCTCTACACAGTTCGGGAACAAAGCCCACAGATGGTCCGGGAACAAAGCCCAGGGGTCGATGCGCCTCGCCAACATAATCAGTTCAGTTCGGTAGTGATTCCTAGAGATCGAAGCATCTTGCAGGGATGAACCTCGAGGTCGTGGCACCTCACCACATCATCAAAATCAGTTCAGCACAGCAGGCAGACCAGGTGACAGCTGGCGAGCCAGGTAAGTAAAAATGCATTGCACGTACTTTGATAGGATTGTCATTGTCACACACTGCACAAGTCCCATCAAAGTGGGGGCGACTGTAGGCATTGCATTTTTGCATATCAGCCCGATGATGAGTCTCGTATGGAGACACTACCTCTTTAGTTGTGAAAGCCGCGGAAACTGACATTGGAAGGGTAAAGTTAGAAATTAGCATTTTGTCAGATTTACTCGCTTGTTTCGCTTCGGGTTCGCTTGTTGGACCTCTGTTTTAAAACACACCAAACCCATTAAAACACATCTTACAAATTAAATAATTAAAATATTTAAAACACATCTCACAATTAAATAATTAAAACCATTAAATTAAACTTAAATTAAATTAAATCACATTCACCAATTAAATTGAACTTGAAATTAAATTAAATTAAATTCCTAATTTAAATAAAACACATTCCTAAATTAATTAAATCACCTTCCTAAATTAAATAAATCATATCCTTAACTAAAAAGAATAAATCAAATCACCTCCCTTAATTAAAAGATTTTCCCTATCTCATTTTAATTAAAAGATATCCTCAATTAACACACAAATCCTTCTCCTACCCAAACAAGGTAAAACCCCCTCCCTTGGCCTATAAAAAGAACCATTCACCCATCTTTCTAAACCCTGGCTGGCTGGCTCATCCTCACAAAAATCACAAACAAAATAACAAAGCCCTCCACCATCGCACACTGTCCCCCCTCACGTGAAGACCGCACCCACTAATCACACCACATAGCCGACAATTCAAGCCAGCAGCCTCTGCCCTTCACGCAATTTGCAAGCCTTCACACCTGCCTCCACGCATCCCTTCATCAACTAACGCACACGTCCCCACCGCTTCAACATCTTCCAAGCCCTTGTCAAACACTTTTGCACTCACGCTCACTGACCTATTTCACGCCTGCCCCACTAACGCCCTTGACCTGCTTCCCCCCGCCTCAAACACGTCACAGCCCACGAACCACACCTTGCCCTCACTCTCATCACGCTAGCACCACTAGCCTGCACGCCTGCCCCTCCACTCATCACGCTACACAAGCCTTCAAATCAGCACACACACTCAAACAATTCACGCATCAACTAAACTCTCGCCAACTACAAAGCCCTTGTCCACAAATCAATTCCTCCGAGGCACCCACTAACTGTCCCACATCGAGTAGACCTTCAACAGCCCCAAATACAGCCCCAAAGTCACGCCATAACAGCCCTAAACACAACCCCACTGCACACCCAAAAATACAAGCCCCAAACACCCACTGCACTGCTTCATAAACTGCCACACATCACAGTCCTATTCTGTCCAGTTTTGCCGCAAGTTAGACCCTCAAAACAATCCAGAAATCACCCTAAAACTGCACAAAAAAAAACTGCACTATTTAGCCCCTAAAACAGTCCCCGAAACTACCCAAAACAGTGACCAGAAAATACCCTTAAGACAGCAGTGAAACGGAGTAAAAAACAGCAGCCGAACAGCAAAACAGCGAGGAAAACGTTGAGTTAGTGAACCAAAAGAGTTGCGGATCATTCACCCTTCCAACGGACGTGTAACCCCCTTTCTTGGACGACAAAAGAGGTTAGACCTGAGGGCACCATTTTATTCATTATCTTTCGTTTATTTCATTTAATTTGAATATTATCGCATGAGAGTCGTTTGAGGCATGATGTGATTGTTGGATGAGCGGGATGTGTATTCCCTTTGTGGTATATCGGATGGAAACCCGGACGTAAATTCCGTAGCCGATTTCGAATGGACGGTAGTGCGGTCTGCACTCGGGATACAATGCCACGTACCACTTAAGATGCACGTGTCTCGTCTCATCCAAAATTGTATTTGAGCATGTCATAGTTCTAGGCCATTTATTTATTATTTAAAGCATGATTTAATTTAGCTTGTTATTTATTTGTTAAAGCATATTTAGGTTGTTCCTTATGCATATTATTAGTTTATGATGTGTTAGGATAATGATTTATACATGTTGATTTAATGGTTCAATATGCTCGTTGTGTTATGTTGCGTGGAGTTATTTGGATGAAAGCATGTTAGATCTAAGTACCCTTGAGCATGAATGTTGAATAGATTCGGTTAGTTTATTGCACAAATCATATCATCACAAGTGACATAAGTAAGGGACCATTCCGAACCCAACGGTTTGAGGTCTTCCCTTGCGAGGGATGAGTGCGGCCTTAAATCTTTGTCCCGGTTCACACCGGATGGCGACTCCATGTTATTTCGTACTCCCAACTAGGCAGCGAGCCTAGAACAGCGTCGCCCAGGTTCTGTTGTCTACACCCGTGTATGTCAGAGGGTACATCTGTCGAGCACTAGGTGTCACAGATGATTGCTGACATCGATCAGCTATGTTAGTTGGGCGTTACCTATGTGGTCGAGACTACCAAAGATTTGATCTTATAGTCTTTTCCTGAATGCTGGGGCAGGTTCATTGTGAACCAAGAGTAAACTCTTGGAGAGTTGATGGCTATGCTCTATGAGGCAAAGCCATAGCTTCTAAAATTGGCAAAGGCAAAATCATCACAAGTATTCTAGGAAGACAAAGGACATATCCCAAAATGTCTGCCCAAAACTGTGGCAAACGGGGTCACTGTATGCGTGACTGCCATGTAGACAAGGTACACATGAAGGAAGTAAAGAGGGGCAAGGCTCCGACTTAAATATGTTTGTCATAAACATGTTCGTCACTAGTATTAAAATTGGATTTTAGATACTGAATGTGGTACATAAATATGTACTGGTGTGCAGAATCTGCTGATTAGCGGGATACTGACTTCAGTTGAGATTTACCTACGAATTGGAAACGGGCGAGAGTCGCTGTTTTAACCGTAGAGACCTAAGTTTAGGAACTACCCTTCGGGTGTGTACTTAAATTAGGAAACTGTTGTAATGTACCTAGTTTGACTAGAAACATTATCTCTATAGCAGGGTTCAATCCGTTGCGGATATACCTTTATATTCTAGAACACTAAAGTGTTTTATTTTATAAAGATGATATTGAGATAAACACATTAGATGTGAATAACAGTATTTATATTTTGAATATAAATGAATCTCAAACATACTACATGACAAACAAATAGCTCAAACTGAATTAATCAGATGAGACTTATTTGTGGCATTATTGTCTGGGACACATAAACAAGACTCGTATATCCACACTTTTGAAGAGTGGATACTAGGACAGATTTGATCCTATTCAAATGATGTCTACGAATCTAGTTTATTAGGCAAAGTGCCTAAAACACATTTTACTTGGTAAAAGTACAAGTGCCACCGATCTTTTAGCCCTCGTTCATAGTGACGTAAGTGGGCCCATATCTAGCTAGGCTAGAGGTGGATATGAATACTTCGTAACCTTTACGGATGTGGCATCGCGTTATGGTTATGTGTTTCTATTGAAACACGAATCGGAAATTTTTGATAAAATCAAAGTGTTTCGACACGAAGTAGACAGACAGTTCGGCTAAAGTATTAAAACATCATGATTAGACCATGATGGAAAATACTTAAGCAGTATGTTTCTTGAATATATGAAAGAGTGTAGTATTCTTTCATGGTGGACTCTTCACGGAACACCTCAATTTGACGGTGGGTCCGAACAGAGAAACCGAATTTTGTTGGACATGATAAGGTTAATCATGAGTCGTTCTGAGCTACCATTTTCCTTCAAGTGATACGTATTAAACAATGCAACACTTATTTTGAATAAGGTTCCATAAAAATCTGTTTGACAGACTTCATATTAGATATGATCAGGAAAGAAACATGGTTTTCTCATTCCTGTAGATTTGGGAATGCTGGGCATATGTTTGGATGATACCAAAATAGAACCCAAATCGGATAAGTGCCTAATTGTAGGTTATCCTAGGGTAACCAAAGTATAGTACTTATACAACTCACGATAGAACAATGTAATTGTTGCTCGCCATGCGGTTTTCCTAAGAGGAATACCTATATGCAGTGGTAAGTGGGAGGAAAGTAAAACTCGATGAAAATCGGAGTAATACTGTTCAAGGCACCGAGTCCTTAATGGAACACAAATAGTTCATCAGAGATGAAACTATACCAATAATCTTCGAATACACAAGAACCACGTTAGTCTGAGAGAGTCAGAAAATAACCTGGGAGGTATGGGTTTCTGATCTCACCTCGTAAAGATGTCAATCTTATTGAGGAACACGAACTGACTACGTATGAGGAAGTGATACAAGGTATCGACTCCCTATTATGGCAAAGTACCATGAAGTCCGAAATGGATTCCATGTATACCAACCAAAATTGGACATTGGTTGATGTACCGGAAGGCATTGTGCCTATTGGTACTATATAAGTCTTCAAGGAAAACATACATGGATGGCAACATACCAACGTACTAAGATAGGCTTGTAGCGAAAAGGTATCGTTATTAACATTGTGTCGATTACGATGAAACCTTTTACTCGGTGCCATGGTTAAATCCATTTGGATAATGTTGCATGTTTCATTCAAGAAATATGACAGCTGAACGTCAAAATCGCTTTCCTTAAACGGAAACCTTTTGGAGGATGTTTACAATATCCTGACGATTTTGTCGTACCAAAACAAGCAAACAAGGTTTGCAGGTTATTCGATCCATTTATGGGTTAAAGCAAGCATTGCGTTCTTGGAACTATCGTTTTGATGTAATCATAATGGTATATCATTTAATTCAAAACAAAGATGATTCTTGTGTATATAAAGAGGTTAGTGGGAGCGCACTGACAATGAATGTCCTAAATAATGATGATATTCCCATAATACAATCAGTGAAAGCTTTGCTTTCATGAAAATTCTCCGTAGAATTCTTGGGAGAGACAATATTTATTCTAGGAATAAAGATCTACTGGGATAGATCTAAAGGTTGTTGGCACTCTCCGAGAATTCGTACATTGAAATAAATGTAAGCGACCTGGTGTCTCATATGTTTTGAGCATATGGAGTCACAATCAGGCCAATCCAAGTGATAGTCACTGGATTGAGGTTAAGAACATCCTTACGTATCTTAGATGATCTAAGGATGCTTTCTTAAACTATGGAGAAGGAGAACTTGAAGTGACTAGGTTCACTGTTGCAAGTTTCCTAAACCGATAAAAATGACTATAAGTCGTAACAAAGGTACTATATAGTTTGAATAACGGAACAGTGAGCTGGAAATCTTCCAAGCAAGATATTGTTACCGAATAAACAACAAAAGTGGAATATTGCTGCAGCTGAAGCAGCAATAGAAGTCTTTTGGATCTATAATAATGCTAATTGGATGAGGTGTAGTTCTGTTAGCAGCTGAGCTATGCTACAACACAGGCTAAAGAATTAATGGTCTCATCAACGATCCAAGTATATACTTCAACTGTTCATCTGATTCGTTCGGATCATACATCGTGGCGATGTGATGATCGAATAATCGCATCAGATGATAACTTTGCAAATCCGCTGACAAAAATAGTTTCTCAGCAGTATTTTGAGCGACCCGTACATAGTTCAAGTGTAAGACACTTGAGTGATTGGCTATAGGCCAAGTGGGAGATTGTTGGACAATTATGACCCATAACATCACTATTTGTACAGATCATGGTGTTGTTGTACAAATTAACTATGTGACAAAGGAAAATGCTCTTTTATCATTTGTAATTGGATTACCAAGATATATAAATGATAAAAGGTCCTTATGATTAGTACCAGATTGAGATGATATGAGACAGTATCAATCCAAAAAGGTTTAATCATTAAAACATCCCTAGTCATAGTATTATCGAGATTGGACATCGATAATGAGGAATAAACTAGTATTACACTTGTGCACGTTGTGGGAGTATAACGGCAAAATTCTCATATATTTGGGTATTGGATACTCATGCAAGTGTAATAAGAGGTTGTGTTTACCGATGGTACGGAAACAGCTTCGCTCTGGATAGACCCCTTGGAATTCCATTGGTAGTATGACTATGTGTCTATGGAAGTCCGAATCAGGGTAGGTGTATTTGGTCTTAACTTGAGACTTGCACCGCTAATACTTGCGACAATCAATATACTTTGGTTTTGGTCGTCCAGGGCTTTAACCGGTTCTGTGTACGCCTCTTCTGGGTATATTGAGAATCGTAGTGTATTGGGTGTGATGTCAAGATGGAAGTATCACTCCAGTCATAGTGGAGATGATGATCACGTAGGATACGGAACTTGTGCTCTTTTATGCTGCAGTTATCGGGATAATATGACTAGGTCATGTTTATCCGATTATAGAGACTAGTTACTAGAGATCCGATATGTGCTTTGTACGGGGCAAACACAATTCCAGCCCTAGGCCTAGCACGTGACATCCGATACTGGATCGTAATACGCAATACCACGTATACTACGCCTGATAAAGATTACATATTCCTTTAAGAATATTTCTGGAGAATTGGGTAGGCACGGTGCTTTGCTAGAAGCCAACCATGTCTTGTATATCGGTAAAAACGTAGTACTAGATACGTACGTGTTCGGATAGTCCGACGACCGGATTTACTGCCAACATATCCGGGTATCTCATGGGTCGCTTCCCGAAGATTCACCGATGACGTATGACTCGCACTTAATTAATCTGGGATTAATTATAAGAGAGAGAAACTTAATTTAGGATTAATAAAATAATATATTCGATATATTATACGAAATTAGATTTTGACTCGGAATTAAAATTAGATTTTAATTCGGGCAAATGAGTTAATTTAGAATTAATTCGCTAGCGACGTGAATAGTAATTGAATGCATAATAATTATTTAATTAAATTTGATTTAATTCCGTCGCAATAGAAAATTTGTTAATTCGGAATTAGCGAACCCGAGCCCTGGAGTGTTTACGGGCCCACTCGCATTTCGAATTCAATTGCGGCCCACAAGTCACATCACGCGTCACATCGCAAGTCACTCACATGTCACATCCACTTTTTATGATGTGTGTCATGTCACCTTTTTGGTGATGGAGGTGGTTGAGAGCAATTAATGCTCTTTCCCTCCAAATTACTTTTGGAAATCAAATGCCTAAAAGGGTTTTGACTTTGGATTTTTGGTATTAGTTTTTGGAAAACATATACACAAAAAAATTCTCTTCTCTCTCTCTCCCACACATTCGGCCAAGGCCATTTTCTTTCCTCTCTTATTTTCCTCTCAATGCCGAGAGTTGAATAGGGCTATAGGAATATTTGTGGCAAATTTTCCAAGATGCTAGCACATCCAAAGAGTCATCCAAAGGTGATGATAGGAAACAAACCTTGAGCATGGAATCCATCCCAAGCTTGGAGCTTGACCGAAATCTTGGAGCACAAAGAGGAGCCATGGCCGAAAGTCACAAGGATGGAGCAAGGAAAATTTGGTTGTTCCTCGCATCGCAAAAGCCGATCAAAGTGAGTATTCCGCAACTTAACTTTGTTGATTCAGACATGTTTTACGCTTAAATCGATCTTAATTTTGTTTGACCTTAGAAACCCAAACAAAAATTACCCCAAACTTTTGTAAATTAATTATTTTAGTTTTAAATATGTCAATTACATATTTAATTAATTCCAAATTAATCCCAAAATAATTTTTTTTCAAGTTTGCTACAAAACCAGAAATTTTTCTGATTGCGCCACTGCCCAGAATTTCCAGAATTTACAAAACAGCCAAAATTTTAATTAATTGTAATTTGGCCCAATTTTTCAAACACATCAAGATCAATCTAATTAATCTCAAATTTTACATGCATCAAATATACATAAAATTAAAGCATATATATGAAAAGCCCCAAAATTTGAGTGGGTTAAGAACCCTAATTTCACAAATCACTCAAATTGGGCAATTTACACTAAATTAATGAAATTCAATACTTTAATCTTCAAATTACCACACCAATTGATCTCACCATCATGAAATTAATCAAGAACAATTTCTAGGCTAATTAACTCTAGAATGACAACTTTAATTTTCTAATTAATCAATAAGCTTAATTACTCCTAATTAGCTTATTAATTAATCAACATGCTTACAACTTCAAACAATTTTTCCAACACAATAATTAAACATTAGAGAAAATCTAAACTACACAAGTTAAAGTATAGAATCAAAGAAACAATTTCCAAGTTGAAGAAGGTTGGAAAAAATTTACAAAACTCCAAGCTTTTAAGATTTCTTTCCTTTGGTTCTCATTTTTCTCTCAATTTAACTTAGTAAATCTTTGTGTATATGTCCAAGTGATGAAAATGAAACCAAAATAATTTATATGTCCAATTTTGGTCTTTGCCGTGAGTCACCAAAAGGGAAAATAAATTATTTCTTTTGTTTATTTTCATTAGTCCAAGTTTCATTTATTAAAGATAACCTTTATCTAAATAAAGCAAACTTACATGTGTTACCAATAAGGTTATGCATTTCCAACTTCATAAAGTTGAAATCATTACTTAAAGATATTTATTTTATAAATTAATTTAATTATTTAACAATTAAATAATTAATTAATAAATATAAATATCTTAAAAATATAAGTTATATTTACAATAAATATCTCAAATACATATGTTAATGATATAAGTCAAATATCACAATTTGATATTTTATTAAAGTGTATTTAATAAAATCAAGTATTAAATAAAATACACATTAATATTGGAAATGACCGATAGATCCCGATTGCATGTATTTTCCGTTTAACCATTAAACGAGTTATAAATAATCAATATTATTTATAACTGTTGCCCTAGTGCTCTACGAGTAAATTTCATTAGTGAGACTCTCTAGATTCATGCATATCCGTCATGAAATCAAATTTCGTGTCCATAATTCACCCACCCGTAAATTGTGACGAACCCGGATAAACTCACTGAATCATACAGGTCGAGGTCACTGCATACGTATAATCTTTCCGTCACAGGTATCCAGATTAATCCAGAGATACATATACAAACGTCAAATCTCTATAGATATAATCACGTCGACGTTTCTATTAGCAATCCCTCAAATAACACTTAGAACTAATTTCTACAGTGTACCACGGGCCCATGGATTTAACAGATTGCTAATTCCATATTGAATACCTATGCTCTCTACACAGAGCTGACAAATCCTATCTTGATACACATAGGATATCATGAGCATCAGTCCACACCCAACGAATAGACGGAGGTCTGATCTAAATAGATCGGTGACGTGACTGCCATCTAGGTGTGGAGGATAATTCAGATATCCATAGTGGTATCTCAAGTCAAAGAATCACTATGCTCACTCAACCCGAGAAGATTCTTATTGACGTTGGTGTACCATACATTAAGAATGTTCGATGAGTCGTTCAATGTTTATCCACTATAAACACCTACACGTCTATACGAGTCTCCAAGACTCATGGTTCACTGAGAAACCATCGGAATCCAAGATTCAAAATATACGACATGTACCAGTCTCTATGGGTTTACTTTACTGACCAAGTAGTGTAAACCTTGACCGGAATCTGTCTAAGAATGACAACGTTATGATACAACTCAATATCAGTTGTGACGCTTTTGCAACAGTATCATAACTAATCATTCTAAGGTCTGTTACGTCTTTACCAATTAAAGAAGAAGTTATAAAAAAGAAACTGTCCATTTTATTCATAATAAAACGTTACATTAGTATTTACAAGGAAATACATAATAAAATTAGCGCTCAGAGCACCAACCATAACAAAATCTCCCACTTGCTCTAGTGCCAATATCGATTGTATCTAATACCCATCGACTCCACATGTTTATCAAATAACTTCGGAGGTATGGCCTTCGTAAGCGGGTCTACTACATTATCTTCACTCGGTACCTTGCACACAACCATGTCCCCTCACGACACGATCTCTCAAATGATGTGGTACTCTCGTTCCACATGCTTTGATTTATGATGCGCCCTTGGTTCTTTTACTTGCGCAATGGCTCCAGTATTATCACAGTATAACGGAATCGGATTCTCGA
Organism: Zanthoxylum bungeanum; assembly: GCA_019454045.1. Lineage (NCBI taxonomy): Eukaryota > Viridiplantae > Streptophyta > Magnoliopsida > Sapindales > Rutaceae > Zanthoxylum > Zanthoxylum bungeanum. Next base: position 24,336 of record SKCR01023300.1, on the reverse strand, counting down.
TACTTGTGACTACTCCCAATTCTATGATAAAGTTCCTAACCCAAACAGCTTCCTTTGCAGCTTCAGAAGTTGCAATATATTCTACCTCTGTGTGGTGGAATCAGCTGTCAACCCATGTTTGGAACTCTTCCAACAAACTGCACCACCATAAGGGTAAACACGAATCCTGATGTAGACTTTCTATCATCAGGATCCGATTGGAAATCAGAATCCGTATACCCATTAACTTGCAGTTCGTTTCCTCCATAAATAATAAACTTATCCTTAGTACCTTTAAGATACTTGAGGATATGTTTAATGGCCATCCAATGGTCATTCCTAGATTGGACTGATATCTGCTCGTCACACTAACTGCGAAGCTGATATCAGGCCTAGTACATAACATGACATACATGATGCTGCCCAAACACGAAGCATAAGGTTGATTAGACATTCTAATCTTCTCATCTTCTATTTGCGGACACATCTTCTTTGAAAGATGTAAGCCATGTCTGAACGGTATGTTTTGCTGTCTTACAGTTAATAAAATTATACCGTTCTAAGATCTTTTTTATGTACGTTGATTGGGATAACCCAATAAGCTTTCTTTCTCTATCTCTATAGATTTTATGCCCAAGACATAAGAAGCTTCACTTAGGTCCTTCATGGAGAAATTCTTATAGAGGTAAGCTTTGACGCCTTGCATCATCCCAATATCATTCCCAATGATAAGGATGTCATCAACATAGAGAATTAAAAATATCACCATACTCCCACTGGCCTTCTGATACACACAAGATTCTTCTGAATTCATGAGAAAACTAGACAATTTGATTATCTCGTCGAATCGAAGATTCCAACTTCGTGAAGCCTGTTTAAGTCCATAAATGGGCTTCTTCAGCTTACATACCATGCCCGAGTTTTTGCTGGATGCAAAACCCTCTGGCTGTTCCATATAGATTTCTTCATCAAGAAATCCATTTAGAAAAGCCATTTTGACATTCATTTGCCAAATCTCGTAATCATGATACGCGGAAATTGACAACAAAATCCCGATGGACTTAAGCATTACAACCGGAGAAAAATTTTCATTGTAGTCGACATCAGGTCGCTGCAAGTAACCTTTAGCTACCAGTCGGGCCTTAACGGTTTCAACATTTCCATCGGGCCCTCGCTTCCTCTTGTAAATCCATTTACAACTGTTAGGAACAATTCCTTCGGGAAGTGGAACCAAGTTCTAAACTTGATTCTCATACATTGAGTCCATCTCGGATTTCATGGCGTCTTGCCACTTCACGGAGTCGATGTCCAACATCGATTCTCTATAGGTAAAAGGGTCAGTCTCTTCAACTAAGAAAACATCGAGACTCATTTCTTGTATCAAATACAAGCGTTCAGGAGGTCGATATACCCTTTTGTAACCTACGGAGTGTGTGTGTTGAAGGTTCTCCATCTTCTTGAACTACAGGTTCCTCCATTAGTTCGTTGGTTCTTGGTTGTAATTCATCAAGTTCAATCTGTCTATGATCACCACCTTCAGCCAAAAATTCTATTTCTAGAAATTTTGCGAACTGAGCTACGAACACATTTCGATGTTCGGTATCATAGAACAAATATCCTTTCGTATTTGAAGGATATCCAACAAACCTAAACTTCTGCCCTCGAGGCAAAAGCTTATCTTGCTATGCCATCCCGACATAAGCAGGACACCCCCAAATTGATATAACTAAGATTTGGTTTCCTACCGGTCTATATCTCATACAGAGTCGTTGGAACAGCCTTGGAAGGAATCTTGTTCAAAAGATATGCGGCAGTTAAAAGAGCATAACCCCATAAGTAATATGGTAAATCTGTATAACTCAACATCGATCAGACCATATCTAATAAAGTCTTATTTCTCCTCTCCGACACTATATTATATTGCGGAGTACCGAGAGGAGTATATTGAGCGAGAATCCCATTCTCTTTTAAATAATCAGTGAACTCTCCACTCATATATTCACCGCCTCGATCAGGTCGAAGGCATTTAATATATTGACCAGTTTGTTTCTCAACTTCATTTCGGAATTCTTTAAACTTTTCAAAGGTTTCCGATTTATGTCTCATCAAATAGGCATAACCGTACCATGACAGATCGTCGGTAAAGGTGATGAAGTAAGAAAAACCACTGTGAGCAGTTTGACTTAAGGGACCACATACATCAAAATGTACGAGCTCCAACAAGTCAGTGGCTCGGTGTCCAACACCCGAAAATGGGGCTTTGGTCATTTTACCCCGAATACAAGATTCGCAAGTTGGATAAGGTTCAATGGTGAGATCATGTATCAAACCATTCTTAACCAATTGGGTTAGGCGTTTCACGCCTATATGACCTAACCTCATATGCCAAAGTTCAGTATTATTTATATCAGATTGTTTACGTTTATTTATTTCAGTATTAAAGATATCTTGTGAGGTACGCAATGTGTAATGACCATGCTCATTTAGACAACAAAGGATCTGAATATTACAACTATCATATAAATACAAGAACGATTCTTAATATTTACATTATAACCTTCAGTATCTAATACAAAAAGGACATAATATTCGCCACACATTCTGGCACAAAATAGCAGTCATGTAACAAAAGTATCCCTCTGGGTAAGGGAATCTCACATATGCCCACTGCAACTGCATCCAGAGAGTCGCCACTCCCGAACCGCAACTCTCCTCCCAGATTTCAGCCGTCTACTTCTCGTCAGCCTGCAACGTATTGCAAATGTGAATAGGACAAGCAGAATCCAAAATCCAATGAGATGTAATAGCTTCACAAGCCAAAGAGATATCAATAATAGGAAAAATAAAAGTACCTGATGTCGATGCTCTTTCCTTTCTGAGTTGCGCAAGATAGTCCGGGCAGTTACGTTTCCAGTGCCCAACTTTCTGGCAGTGGTGGCACTTGTCTTCAGAAGCTCTCTTGGGCTTCGCCATCTTACCCTGCGGAGGAATATTGAAACCCTTCTTCTTCTTTCATTTAGACTTCTTCCCCTTCGACTTGGATTGGGAAGAAGTGGAAAGTGAAGTGGGTTTCGGAAGGCGAGTCGAAACTCCCTTCCTTAAATCTTCCTCTACTGTGAGAAATCATATGCAACTCATGGTAAGAACAGTGAATCCCATTCATGTTGAAGTACATGAAGAACTGGCGATATGAAGTCGGGAGTGAACCGAGAATTACACTACGACCAAGAGTCTCATTGAGAGGGAAATCATGTCGCCTTAACTGCTCGATCAAATCAATCAAGTGAAGCACATGCGGGCTCACAGCCTGCCCCTCATCAAGTTTAGAATTGAACAATTCCATCAAAACTTTATGAACAATGACCTGTTCCTGGTTCATGAACGATTCACGAAGTTGTGTCATCATGTTATATGCATCGTGCATCTCCCAATAAGTCTTCTTAAGATCAGAATAAAGAGAACTCAATATGAATGATTTAACCCTTAAATCATCATCATTCCATCACTGGAAAGTCTCACGTTCTTCAGGTAATGCATCGGGTGATATAGCAAGCGGTAATGGACCTTCCAAAATATACCCTAGTTTCTCTCGAATTGAGGACAATCCTCAAGTCCATATCCCAATCCGCAAAGTTTTTGCGCCTTTCAGTTTGTTCGTATCAAGCATACGTGCAAAAGGATTGGGTGGAGGTGCCGCATCGCAAATCTATCAAATAGACAGCGAACCAACGGTCAGTAAATAAGCAGATAAAAGATTATAACAGTTTCATAATATATCATAAAACATTAACTAGATCATGGATTTTTAATCTAAAAATGTCCATCCCACTATTTCATGCAATACTGTAATCCCCAAACATAATACAAAACATGCGATAATCAAATCATAACATAATAGTGAAAGATGGACCCCATGAATATATTTCAGCTCACAGTTTTGGCACGTTCTCACCTACGTATATTTATTTGGGTAGACAACACATTGTCGATCACTCAATAGTGACTCCTGGGTTTTCGGTCCTGGTCGTTTCTCGTTGTGACAGCTTTGGCACGTTCACAAGGAGGCGTACCAAGGTCAAACTTGTCAATGATGAATTCAAGATACTTACGTAACCCTGACAGCTTTGGCACGTTCAGGATTGCGCTTTCGCTTGAATTCACCTAATATCAAATATATCCGATATAGATAAATTTCTACCGGCCATATCCTCACAGCTTTGTCACATTCTCGGATATAGTCGTAGAAAATTTACCGATAAGCGGTATTGACAAGACGGACCGATTAATATGCATCAAATACATATTAAATTACAAACCTTATTTTAAATAGGGATTTTCCGCTAAAGATATATTAATTTATTTAATCAAATTAAATAAGTACATGCATGCATTAAAGTCAAGATTAAAGTCAATATTGAATTTTCAAGGCATAATCATATATCGAGGTTCCAGAATCAGACTCGCTTTGATACCATTTTGTTGGGGTTTTATTATGAATTACAGGGTTAGCGCAGCGGAACGCGAAAAAACGATTTCTCCGATTTCAAAAATTTTTCTTGGAACAATTAAATAAACTTATTTATTTAATTAACCAATACTTAAATTATGAAATATAACCCAAGAAATCATATTTCTTTTAATTATAAAATTACCGCAAACTTTTGCAAATTAATTATTTTAGTTTTAAATATGTCAATTACATATTTAATTAATTCCAAAATTAATCCCAAAATAATTTTTTTTTCAAGTTTGCTACAAAACCAGAAATTTTATTCAAATTTGCGCCACTGCCCAGAACTTTCCAGAATTTACAAAACAGCCCAGAATTTTAATTAATTGCAATTTGGCCCAATTTGTTCAAAACACATCAAGATCAAATCCAATTAATCTCAAATTTTACATGCATAAAATATACATTAAATTAAAGCATATATATGAAAAACTCCAAAATTTGAGTGGGTTAAGAACCCTAATTTCACAAATAACTCAAATTGGGCAATACACATTAAAATAATGAAATTCAATACTTTAATCTTCAAATTACCACACCAATTAATTCTCACCATCATGAAATTAATCAAGAACAATTCTAGGCTAATTATGAATGGCTAATTAACTCTAGAATGACAACTTTAATTTTCTAATTAATCAATAAGCTTAATTACTCATAATTAGCTTATTAATTAATCAAACATGCTTAACACCTTCAAATAATTTTTCCAACACAATAATTAACATAATTAAACATTAGAGAAAATTCTAAACTACACGTTGAAGTATAGAATCAAAGAAACAATTTCCAAGTTGAAGAATGTTGGAAAAAACTTACAAACTCCAAGCTTTTTAAGATTTATTTCCATTGGTTCTTCATTTTTCTCTCAATTTTAACTTAGTAAATCTTGTGTATATTGTCCAAGTGATGAAAATGAAAACCAAAATAATTTATATGTCTAATTTTGGTCTTTGCCGTGAGTCACCAAAAGGGAATAAATTATTTCATTTGTTTTATTTTCATTAGTCCAAGTTTCATTTATTAAAGATAACCTTTATCTAAATGAAGCAAACTTACATGTGTTACCAACAAGGTAATGTCATTTCCAACTTCATAAAGTTGAAATCATTACTTAAAGATATTTATTTTATAAATTAATTTAATTATTTAACAATTAAATAATAATTAAATAAAATAAATATCTTAAACATATGTGTTATATTTACAATAAATATCTCAAATACATATGTTAATGATATAAGTCAAATATCACAATTTGATATTTTATTAATGTGTATTTAATAAAATCAAGTATTAAATAAAATACACATTAATATTGGAAATGACCGATAGGTCCCGATTGCATATTTTTCCGTTTAACCATTAAACGAGTTCTAAATAATCAATATTATTTATAACCGTTGCCCTAGTGCTATTCGAGTAAATTTCATTAGTGAGACTCTCTAGATTCAGGCATATCCGTCACGAAATCAAATTTTGTGTCCATAATTCACCCACCCGTAAATTGTGACAAACACGGATAAACTCACTGAATCATACATGTCGAGGTCACTGCATACGTAAACCCTCCGTCACATGTATCTGGATTAATCCAGAGATACATATACAAACATCAAGTCTCTATAGATATAATCACGTCAACGTTTCTATTAGCAATACCCAAATAACACTTAGAACTAATTTCTACAGTGTACCACGGGCCCATGGATTTAATAGATTGCTAATTCCATATTGAATATCTATGCTCTCTACACAGAGTTGACGAATCCTATCTTGATACACACAGGATATCCTGAGCATCAGTCTACACCCAACGAACATGCGGAGGTCTGATCTAAATAGATCGGTGACTGACTGTCATCTAAGTGTGGAGGATAATTCAGATATTCACAGTGGTATCTCAAGTCAAAGAATCACTATGCTCACTCAACCCGAGAAGATTCTTATTGAAGTTGGTGTACCATCCATTAAGAATCTTCGGTGAGTCGTTCAGTGTTTATCCGCTATAAACACCTACACATCTATATGAGTCTCCAAGACTCATGGTTCACTGAGAAACCATCGGAATCTAAGATTCCAATATACGACATGTACCAGTCTCTACGAGTTTACTTTACTGACCAAGTAGTGTAAACCTTGACCGGGAACTGTCTAAGAATGACAACGTCATGATACAACTCAATGTCAGTTGCGACGCTTTTGCAACAATATCATAACTAATCATTCTAAGTTCGGTTACGTCTTTACCATATTAAAGAAGAAGTTATATAAAAAGAAACTGTCCATTTTATTCATAATAAAACATTACATTAGTATTTACAAGGAAATACGTAATAAAATTGGCGCTCAGAGCACCAACCATAACACTAGCCATACTTCCTTGATGGCTATAACACTTAGAGTACCAGTTCTGTATCCCTGCGTGATCATCATCTCCATATGACTGAAGTGATACTTCCATCTTGACATCACACCCAATACACTACGATTCTCAGTATACCCAGAAGAGGCGTACACAGAACCTGTTAAAGCCCCAGACGACCAAAACCAAAGTATATTGATTGTCGCAAGTATTAGCGATGCAAGTCTCAGGTTAAGACCAAATACACCTACCCTGATTCGGATTCCTATAGACACATAGTCATACTACCAATGAGATTCCCATGGGTTTATCCAGAGCGAAGCTGTTCCCGTACCATAGGCAAACAAAACCTCATATTACACTTGCATAAGTATCCAATACCCAAATATATGAGAACTATGCATAAGTATCCTCATATTAAGCTTCCATAACGCGCACAAGTTCAATACTATCCTATTCCGCATTATCGATGTCCAGTCTCGATAATACTACGACTAGGGATATTTAATGATATAACCTTATATGGATTAATACTGTCTCATATCTTATTAATCTGGTACTAATCATATGGACTTTTATCATTTATATATCCAGGTAATCCAATTACAAATTGATAAAAGAGCAATTTCCTTTATCATTAGTTAATTTGTACAACAACACCATGTTCTGTAAAAATAGTGATGTTATGGGTCATATATGTCCAACAATCTCCCACTTGGCCTATAGCCAATCACTCAAGTGTCCTACACCTGAACTATCCACGGGTCGCTCAAACTTCTGCTGAGAAACAGCTTTCATCAGTGGATTTTCAAGGTTATCATCTGATGCGATTTATTCAATCATCACATCGCCACGATGTATGATCTTACGAATCAGATGAATTAGTCGAAGTATATACTTGGATCATTGATGAGACCGCGGTTCTTTAGCCTGCGCTGTAGCCTAGCTCAACTGCTAACAGAACTACTCCTAATCTAATTAGGAATTTTATTGATCCAAAATACTTCTTTTGCTGCCTCAGCTGCTGCAATGTTCCGCTCTTGTTGTTTATTCGACAATAGTATCTTGCTTGGAAGATTTCTAGCTCACTGTTCCGTTAATCAAACTATATACGTACCCTTATTGCGACTTACAATCATTTTTATCGGTTTGGAAACTTGCAGTGGTGAACCCAGTCACCTCAAGTTCTCATTTCCCCATATGCTCAGAAAGCATCATTGGTTCATCCAATATACTCAAGGATGTTTCTTACATCAATCTAGTGACCATCACCTGGATTGGCCTTATAGCATCTACATATGCTCAAAGCATATGAGACATCAAGTCACGTACATATCAAAATGTACGAACACTGAGAGAGTGTCAGCAGCTTTATAGATCTATCCCAGTAGATCTTTATTCCTACAATAAAGCCTGCTTCTCCCAGGTATTCCATGGAGAATTTTAATGAAAGCCAAGCTTTCATCGATTATATTATGAGAATGTTATTGCCAAGAAGCAATACATCATCAATGTCTAGGACAATCATTATTAGTGCGCTCCTACTAATCTTCTTATATACACAAGAATCATATTCGTTTTAAATTAAATCATATACATTATGATTACATCAAAACACTAGTTCCAAGAACGCAATACTTGCTTCAATCCATAAATGGATCAATTTTTCTTGCAAACCTTGTTTGCATGTTTTTGGTATGACAAAACCGTCAGGATATTGCATACAAACATCCTCCAAAAGGTTTCCGTTAAGGAAAGCGGCTTTGGCGTCTAGCTGTCATATTTCATATATGAAATATGCAGCATTAGCAAGCATCATCCGAATGGATTTAATCATGGCAACAAGTGAAAAAGTTTCATCGTAATCGACACTATGTCGTTGACGATACCTTTCTGTACAAGCCTAGCTGTGTACATTTGTATGTTGTCATCCATGTCTATCTTCCTTAAGACCTATTTAGTACCAATAGGCACAATGCCTTCCGGTACATCAACCAGTATCCAAACATGGTTGGTATACATGGGACTTCATGGCACTTTGCCATAAAATGGAGTCGATACCTTGTATCGCTTCCTCATATGTAGTCGGTTAATTATCCTCAATCAGATTAACATCTACATGAGGTGAGATCAGAAACCCATACCTCCCAGGTTATTTTCTGACTCTCTCCGACCTACGCGGTTCTTGTGTATTCGAAGATTGTGGTACAATTTCATCCCTGATGAACTGTTGGTGTTCCGTGAGGACTCGGTGCCTAGAATAGTATTACTCTGATTTTCATCGAGTTTTACTTTCCTCCCACCTACCACTGCATATAGGAATTCCTCTTAGGAAAATCGCATGGAGAGCAACAATTAAATTGTTCTCTTGTGAGCTGTATAAGTACTATACTTTGGTTTCCCTAGGACAACCTACAAATAGGCACTTATCCGATTTGGATTCTAGTTTGGTATCATCCAAACATATGCCCAGTATTCCCAAATCTTCAGGAATGAGAAACTCAGTTTCTTTCCTGTTCATATCTAATATGAAGTCTGTCTAATAGATTTTCATGGAACCTTATTCAAAATAAGTATCGCATTGTTTAATGTGTATCCTCAGAAGGAAATTGGTAGCTCAGAGCGACTCATCATTAACCTTACCATGTCCAACAAAGTTTGGTTTCTTTGTTCGGACACACCGTCAAATTGAGGTGTCCCATGAGGAGTCCACTGTGAAAGAATACCATACTCTTTCAAGTAATCTTGAAACTTATATGTCTAAGTATTTTACACTATGGTCCGACCGTAATGTTTTTAATACTTTTACCAGTCTATTTTTCTATTTCGTGTCGAAACTCTTTGAATTTATCAAAAGTTTCTGACTTGTGTTTCATAAGATACACATAACCATAACGTGATGCCACATCCGTAAAGGTTACGAAGTATTCATATCCACCTCTAGCCTAACTAGACATGGGCCCACTTATGTCATTATGAACGAGGGCTAACAGATCGGTGGCACTTGCACTTTTACCAAGTAAAAGGAGTTTTAGGCACTTTGCCTAATAAACTAGATTCGTAGACATTATTTGAATTAGAATCAAATATTTCCTAGTATCCACTATTTGAAAGTGTGGATATATGAGTCTTGTTAATGTATCACAGACAACAATGCCACTTTTAAGTCTCAACAGATTTATTCAGTTTGAGCTTTTGTTTGTCATATTATATGTTTGAGATTCATTTATATTCTAAATATAAATACTGTTATTCACATATAATGTGCTTATCTCATATCATCTTTATAAACAAAACACTTAGTGTTCTAAAATAAAGGTATACCCGCATCGGGTTGTAGTAGATATAGAGATAATGTTTCTAGCCAAACTAGGTACATAATAACAGTTTCCTAATTTAAGTATATGCCCAAAGGGCAGTTCCAAAACTTAGGTTTTTACGGCTAAAATGGTGACTCTCGTCTCGTTTCCAACTCGCAGGTTGATCTCATCTGAAGCCAGTCTCCTGCTTATCAGCAGATCCCGCAAATCAGTACATATGTTTATGTACCACCTCCAGTATCAAAAATCCAATTTTAAAACCAGTACTGAACATGTTTATAACAAACATACTTGAATTCGGAGTGTAGGCACTTCATTTTTGCATATAAGTCTCGATGATGAGCCTCGTACGGAGGCACTACCCTTTAAGTTGCGGAAGTCGCGGGAAACAGACGTCGGAAGGGAAAAGTCCGAAATCAGTACCTTGTTGGATTTAATTCGTTTGCTTAGCTTCAGGTTTGCTCGTTGGACCTCTGTTTTAAAACTTCTTTAGCCCAAACCCCCATAAAAACCGCACAAACAGTCACCCAAAACTGCCCTAAATACCGTAAACAGTAACTAAAAATAACGACCAGAAAACAGCAGTAAAAATAGAGGAAACAGCGGCCCAAAACAGCAAAATAGCGAAGGAAAACATTGAACCAGTGAACCAGAGGAGTTGCAGAGCATTAACCATTCTGAAGGCCCCGTAACACACTTCCAAGAGGCGACTTAAAAGTAAGACTTGAGGGCACCCTTTTATCTATTCTTGTTCATCTTTTTAATTATTTATTAGTATTTCTTCGCATGCGTATTGTTGGTTCATGTATGTCATTGTTCCGGGATGAATGATTTTGTGCTATCTCTCGTGGTATATCAGATGGAAACCCAGACGTAAATTCTATAGCCGAATCCGAATGGACGGTAGTGCGGTCTGAACTTGGGATATAATTCCACGTACTACTTGAGAAATGCACATATCTTGTTTTATCTACTCTTGTGTTTATCCATGGTTCATTAGAAATAGCACGTTATTTCCATGCATGATTTAATTATTTCTTTCATATTAGGAGCTTAATGTTTATGTTTAGACAATTATTATTTATTTATGTTTACCGCATTTATCAATTTAATATGTTCATGAGATTGTGTGCTTGCCGTTATCTCGACTTACTTTTATGCATGCAAACTTAGATATAGGTTATATGCAAACTTAGATATAGGTTATATGCGAATTTAGATGTAGGTTATTCTTGCGTATGTATGTTGTGTAGACTCAGTTATATTATCACATAAATCCGTTCATTACAAGTGGCATAAGTAAGGGACCATTCTGAACCCAATGGTTTGAGGTCTTCCCTTGCGAGGGGTGAGTGCGGCCTTAAATCATTTTTCCAGTTCACGCTGGGTGGTGACTCCATTTTATTTCTCCGGTTTAGTCCCCTGCGGGCTACTCCGTACTCCCAACCGGGCCGCGAGCCTGGAATAGCGTCACTGATTTCTGTGTCCTACACGGAGCCTTGTCCCGCCTTCACTTCCTTCATGTCTGCCTTGTCAATACGGCAGTCACATTTCTAGTGACCCCGTTTGCCATAGTTTAGGCAGAAAACTTGGGATATGTCCTTTTAAGAAGCTCTGGCTGTGTATAACGGATTGAGCACTAAAGTTATCATCACAACGAGTCTTCCTAAACTCATGTTCTACTATTTTCTCAACTCCGGGCTCAGGACCGAAAGGTTTTTCTATCAAATAGAATAACTTCTCAACTCCCAGGACTATCGTGAGGTTTCATTCCCAATCTGGAAAATTAAAGCCGTTAAAGACATTTTCACCCAGGATTATGTCCTTTGACGCTAATCTTTCAAGTCATCTTGATTGCTATAGTCCAACTATCCAATCAACGATTTCAGGTATAATCTAATGTAATGATTACTATAGTCTAACTATATAATTAACTACAATTTGATTGATTACTTTTAAGTGTATTGATTACTATAGTCCAACTATATAACCAACTACAAATGAAGTAGTTTGAATACAGTCCAACTGTTCAATTAAAACAACAATTGAATATTAGTCCAACTAATATATTTATATATAATTAATAACGAAAAATAAAATGAGCGTGTATTGGCAAGTATCTAAACGAAATTACAAATTTAATACTTGCCTCCCACTATTTTTCGGCGAGCCTCTAACCCTATGTGTAGTACTCGGGAAATCTAGTTTCCTAGTGGGCTAGGAGCCCGTTAAATAACACACAACCTTGACTTTGGACAACAAGTTGTATGAAACTTAACTAGGTAGATCTCTAAGATCAATTGGATTTCATCCAATTCCTAGATCCAGTAGGTGGACCTCCAAGTCTGAAACATATATCCAATATATGCCAATATATCCAATATATTGCCTAACCTTTTTCCTCTGAATCAACTAAGCCTTGACTTTGGCTCAACAAGTTTAATGAAACCAGATAAGCGTGACCCATTGACAGTGGGAAAGCTTCGTAATCGAGGTCGATGAACAAGAAGTGACCTTGACTTTGGCCAACAAATCACAACTTGCCCAAGACGTACGATATGGAACAAAGCTTTCGTGATTCAAACACATCCGCGATAGATAAAGGTCTTGACTTTGGCCAACAAACGCTTAATTTAAAACGCTTAATACGCTTTTAGAATACCTAATCCAAGATTGGCATTGGTTTGTTGGCCAAAGTCAAGACCTTTATCAATTATATCGAACTTGAGTGATTCTCTTGAATTATATCGAACTACAATTTAAATAATTTGGCAAGACCTTTATTGAATTATATCGAACTTAAAATTGAATTATATCGGGCTTAAAATTGGATTATAATTTGGCAAGACCTTTAAATTGGATTAAAACGCTTAAAATTGTATCAAAGTCAAGACCTTTATACAATTTAATATGTATTAATTTGGCAACCAACCTTATTCTTGAATTATATCGAACTACAATTTTAAATCCAATTTAAATTGTATCCAATACTAATTCATATTTAATTCCAAATTAAATAATTACACTTATTTATGTGCCTTAAAGACTTGGATTCCAAATTCAATCTTAATGGGTCTCAAAGGCCCAATTAGTATCCAATACTTTTCAATTAAAGTCCAATGGGCTTTTAATTAATTCTTTAGGATTGGGCTTTTGGCCAAAATGGATCTAACCCATAATGTTTAGGCCCAATAGGAATCACCCTATGCTATAGAATCAATTTTGGCACATTAGGCCCAATTAAATTATTAAAGGCCCAATAGTCATATTTTGGACTTTATGGAAATGGTTTAGGCCCAAGTATAATCCAAGACTAAAATTTGGCCCAATCAAGCCCATTAGCCCAATTACAACAAATTAAATTAATCTATCATTCCAAATTACACATTAATTCAATTGAAGTGTAATTAACACAATTAATTAATTAATCTAGTATTTCCAAAATATTAATTAATCTAATTAATCATGTTTAACATCTAATTCATGTCCAACACAAATTAAAGCACAATCAATCCATTCCAACATGCTAAGCTCACGGCAAAGGCAATAAAAATCATTCAATTTGATTTCAATCTAATTAAATCAACATTCAATATTTCTATCAAGCCAACAACACATCCAATATGTAAAATTTCAAAAATCACCATGAGCATACCTAGGGTTACATTCGGCCAAGGTAGAGATTTTAGGGAAAATTAATCTAATCAATTTTTCACAAAATCAATGATACACAAATCCAATTCAACATCATATAAACTCAACCAAACAATCAATTTAGGAAAAATCAAGCTCCAAGCAGAAAATCCCCAAATTAAAGTCATGAACCCTAGAATCCAAATCATGCTTAGATCTCGCTCTGATACCATTGTGGGTGTCCTAGACATGCCACCAGATCTCTAAGCGTGATTAATGTGTGAATAAATCAAGAAGTTTGCGGAATTGACTTACATTGATCGGCTTTGACTTTCAAAACTTTTCATGGATGTTGAAGCTTCCAAGCCTTTTTTGTTATTCCAAACTCATGGGTGAGTATCCGTATCACCTTCACTTGACTCCTTTATGTGCTATCAAGAACAAAAGTGGCAGAATTTTGCTCTCCAAGAGAAGCAAAAATTCGGGCTAGAGAGATGAAGCAATCGGCCTTCACAAATCAGAGGCCAATTCGGCCAAATCAGAAGTCAGAGGCCACTCGGCCTTCCTTAAAAAAGAAAGCCAATTGCCTTCTTCTACAAGAAGCCAATTCGGCTTGAAACTTCAAAAGTCAGAGGCCATTTGCTTCTTTTACTTTTGGTCAAAATCAAAAGGAAGCAAAAAGTAATTGCTTTTCTTTCTACCTTTTTAAAAGAGAAGTCAGAGGCCATTTGCTTTTATTTCTAAAAGAAAAGCAAAATGTTGCTTTCGGCCAAGTGAAGAAGGCAGAGGCCATTCGGCCGATAAGAGAGAGAAATGAAAATTTTCCAAAAGTTCATTAGTTGTGTTTTACTTTGTGTTGAGTGTTTAAAGATAAAATCCAAACACTATTGTCAACCACTTCCATCAATTGTTGACAATTGATGTAAGTCATGGGTCCCACCCATTTAATTCCAAATCTAGTTGGCTTATACAACACACTTTGGGCTCGGATTCGTTTAATCCGATTAAACAAATTTTCCGTCGCGACGTAATTAAATCTAATTTAATTAAATAATAATACCCAGTAAAATTATTATTACGGAAGTCACTCGTGAATTAATTCCAAATTAATTCTTTCGTACGAATTAAAATCCAATTTTAATTCCGCTTTGAAATCTAATTTCAATTAATATATCTAATATATTATTTTAGCCCAATTAAATAAATTAAATAGTAAAATCTAATTTAACTATTATATTTACTTTACCGATTAATTCCAAATTAATCGTGTTTTCTCTTCTCGACGAATTTAATCCCAGATAAATTCTCGACTTAATTAATCCCAGATTAATTCTTTCTCTCATAATTAATCCCAGATTAATTCTTACCGTAATTAATCCCGGATTAATTTTCTCTCTCATAATTAATCCCAAATTAATTCTGTTTGAGTCAAATATCATCGGTGAATCTTTGGGATGCGACCCAAGAGATACCTGGATATGTTGGCAGTAAATACGGTCATCGGACTATCCAAACACGTGCGTACTCGGTACCACATTCCTACCGATTTACGAGACATGATTGGCTTCTAGTAAAACACCCTGCCTACCCAATTCCCCAGAAATATTCTTCTACGGAATACAAGATCTTTGTCAGGCGTAGTATACATAGTATTGCATATTACGATCCAGCATCGGATGTCACATGCTAGGCCTGGGGCTGGAGTTGTGTCTGCCCCGTATGAAACATATATTGGATCACTAGCAACTAGTCTCTTTATGATCGGAAAGTCATGACCTAGCCATACTTCCATGATGGCTATAGCACTTAGAGTACCAGTTCTGTATCCCTGCGTGATCATCATCTCCATATGACTTAAGTGATACTTCCATCTTGACATCACACCCAATACACTACGATTCTCAGTATACCTAGAAGAGGCGTACACAGAACCTGTTAAAGCCCCGGACGATCAAAACCAAAGTATATTGATTGTCGCAAGTATTAGCGATGCAAGTCTCAGGTTAAGACCAAATACACCTACCCTGATTCGGATTCTCATAGATACATAGTCATACTACCAATGAGATTCCGATGGGTCTATCCAGAGCGAAGCTGTTCCCATACCATCAGCAAACAGAACCTCCTATTACACTTGCATAAGTATCCAATACCCAAATATATGGGAACTATGCCGTTAAGCTTCCATAACGCGCATAAGTGCAATACTAGCCTATTCCACATTATCAATGTCCAGTCTCGATAATACTACGACTATGGATATTTAATGATTAAACCATATGTGGATTAATAGTGTCTCATATCTTATTAATCCGGTACTAATCATATGGACCTTTATCATTTATATATCCAGGTAATCCAATTAAAAATTGATAAAAGAGCATTTTCCTTTGTCATATAGTTAATTTGTACAACAACACCATTTATGTACAAATAGTGATGTTATGGTCATATATGTCCAACATATAACACCCCGGTTCAGGATCATGAGCATTTAGAATTATTCTCAGTTCAATCGTATCACGTTCATTTAGACATAATCCAGCATTGACTGACATACCAGTCAGTACATAAATAGGCCTATATTTCATTTTTCTATCCCAATAATTTTCTCATTCTCAATTCTCTCAAGTCTCAAATATGTCAATTGTTCTTTATGTTTTGCAATTCTCTTAGTTTTATAATTCTCCAATATTTGGGAAAAATGGCAAGCTATCTGAAAAAAAATAATGTCCAATATCCCAACCTAATAGAGTGGTCAAAGTGTCGGTACAAGAAGAATAGAAGTTAAGTCTCAACCTTCTGATATTTTCAAAATTTATTTTCATTTTGTCGAAATTGAAAATAATGGCCCAAAAGTAATATGCAACTGTTATCGTGTATTTTACAAATGTTGAGGTGGATCCGGATCCCCTAGGATCGGATCGATATCCCGCGCAGCGGTAGCGGTCTCAAATTGACTGGTTTGGTTAGTGTACAATTTCAAAAATTAAAACTCATGAACATGCTTAGGTTATATATTTCATTTCATTTAAATATTATATTTAATTATGAGTTCGTATGAAAAAATATGGGATAAATCAGAGTCCGGAGACTCCAAAATGGAGAAAAGTATTCAGCAAATGAGCATTGCGACGCACCTTGTGCGCGCGTTGTGACGTGCAAGTGTGAGAATGCCAGCTATGTGCGTGTCACGAATTACGCTTATGCATTGTGACATTCTCTACATTCGCATGGTAGCGGCAAAGCCATGAGGCTATGGTCTCAACGATGAACGAAGACACCCTTCTCCTCTTCCTCCTCCCAACAAAATATCAACCAACACTTCCAACTTACTCCAAACACTCAAAATCCAATTTTGACATTATAACCAAAACCAAATACATTTATACACTTCAATAAAAATCAAAGAACAAATCATGTCTGTAGGCACTGTATTTTTGCATATAAGTCCCGATGATGAGTCTCGTATGGAGACACTACCTCTTTAGATTGTAGAAGCCGCGGGAAACGGACGTCGGAAGGAAATAGTCAAGAATTGACACATTGTTGGATTTAATTCGCTGGATTAGCTTTGGGTTCGCTTGTTGGACCTCTGTTTCAAAACACATCCCTGGCCCAAAACCCCGCAAGACACACACCAAGCCCGCACACCACTAAGCCACACACCAAGCCCACTAAATGGACCAAGCCCACACGCCCAATGAAACCCTAAAGCACACGCCCACTCACCTTCCAAAATACTAAAAAATGCATTAAACACATGCATAAATCAAGCCAAATCCTCTTTCTAAATTAAAGAAATCCCATGGATCCCTTGCCTAATTAAATCAAATCATATCCCTAACTAAAAGAGAATAAATCAAATTAAATCAAATCACTTCCCTAATTAAAATATTTTTCCTTATCACATAATAATTAAAAATATCTCCAATAATTACACAAATCCTTTCCTTTTCAAACAAGGATAGCCCCTATCCCTTTGCCTATAAAAAGAAGCTTTCACCACACATCCAAGACCCTAGCATTCACGCATATTCACACAAGAAACATCAAAGCTCATTCACGCCTAAAGCACATAAAAATTGCCTCCATTGACATCCAACAACACCCCTAAAAGCCCACTTTCACTGCCGCATATTACCTTCACACATAAGCCTCTCAATAGCCGCATATCACCCCTCCACTGCATGCCTAAACTGTCTCCAAACTACCTCACTCACTGCTGCAAAAAAAACCCTTACTGACCAGCCCCAAACTGTCGCACAATACCCTTTGAAACACCGCACAAACTGCCCAAAAACTGCCAGTAATTGCCGAGAAACTACCCATAAAAAAACTTCCAGTTTGCCATGAAAACTACCCCCCAAAAACTGACAGTTTGCCGTGAAAATACCCACTGAAAACTGCCCAGAATTCACCCAAAAAATGCATCAAAAACTACCCAAAACAATGACAAAAATCGCAGCCCCAAATCCCAAAAAAACCGTAAAAACAGTGGCCTAAATTACCTCAAAATAGTGACCAGAAAATACCTTGAAAACAGTAGCGAAACGGAGTGAAAACAGCAGCCCAAATAGTGAAACAACGAAGGAAAATGTTGAACTAGTGAACCGGAAGAGTTGCGGAGCATCAACCCTACCGACGGCCGTGTAACGCTCTTTCGAGAGACGAAAAAAGAGGTTAGACCTGAGGGCACCCCCTTTTATTTATTATCCTTTATTTTTTATTTATTTTATTACTTTATTTCACATGAGTATTGTGGATTGATGCATGATGTGAATTCCGGATGAATGGAATGCGTGTTCTCTTTTGTGGTATATCGAATGGAAACTCGGACGTAAATTCCGTAGCCGAATCCGAATAGACGGTATTGCGGTTTGCACTCTGGATACAATGCCACGTACCACCTAAGAGACACACGTATTTCATTTCATCCAACCTTGTATTCGAGCATGATTAGGTTGCTAGTACGTTATTTGGTATTTAAGCATGATTTAGTCTAGTATATTGTTTGTTTTTAAGCATGATTATGTTATCTCTTTATGCATGGTTTAGTTCTTTGATTTCGCATTAGGGATTTAGTTTACGTTTATGTTTAAGTGATTATTCGTTTGTTCTTTGTGTTCGATGATTCAACATGCTCGTTGTGTGATATTGTATGCTTGTCGTTATAATGACTTACTTTCAAAGCATGCAAACTTAGACATAGGATTTATCTTGATGAATGCGAACTAGATCTAAGTTACCCTTGAACATATATATGTTGTGTAGATTCGGTTAAGTTATTGCACAAATCATTTCATTACAAGTGGCATAAGTAAGGGACCATTCCGAACCCAATAGTTTGAGGTCTTCCCTTGCAAGGGGTGGGTGCGGCCTTAAATCATTTTTCCGGTTCACACCGGGTGGCGACTCCATTATTCTTCGGTTTAGTACCCCGCGGGCTACTCCTTACTCCCAACTAAGCCGCGGGCCTAGAACAGCGTCACCGATTTCTGTGTCCTACAATGTCATTCTCATAATATCCAATATTATTACATAAACACAAATATACTCAAAATATATATGTGCATCATTTTTGAATCCAAATCATAAACCAAATATGAATCACACAAAGAAGCAACTCAAGAATAATTTTATGTCATTTAAAGGTGGTCAAATGATTCTAGAATGGTAGCCTTGGTTCTCAACCATCATCTAGGATTCCAAACCCTAATTGGTATTCCATGTCCAACAAGAACACTTATTGACCTAATTAAATTAAACTTGTGACTCTATGCTTCTCAAGCACCTATACATACCCCTTTAACCTCAACACAATCACAACATGTGCTATTATGCATCCAACACATAACATATCACTACATGCTTCAAGCATGACATCTAAATCATCAAAGAATGCATAGCATGAAAGAGATGATCAAGAACTTACCTAGTAAGCTTGAAGAAAGATCAAATCTTCAAATCTCTTTGATTGAGTTATTGAGAAGCTCAAAGTTTCTTCACCAAAATTTGTAGTATTTTCCTTAAAAGCGCTCCAATAAATTTTAGTCTAGGTTAACTTATGAAAGATTTAAGATTTCGCTAGCACTTTAATTCATAAATGCCTTGTATAATAAACCCTAATGTGTTGGCAAATTCTCATAGGACCACATATATATAATAGATATTAATCTAATTATCATTAAGCTTGCAACTTTACTAAATATCAATTTTCTATCACACCATATTATTATATATTATAATTACATAATATCTCTCTACCAAAAAGATATTAATTAAATAATAATATAAATATCATTTAATTATTTATTTAACCATTAAATAAATATGATTAATCAAATTAATCCCAATTAGTCCAATAAATAATTAATGTTATTTAGTAATATTTAATTATTTAATTGATAATCATAGTATCAAATATTACTTATTATCAAATATATTTGGTTATCTAAGTGCTCAACGAGTACACTTCATACTGCGAGACTCTCTAAGTTCGGATATGTTTGTTATATGTAGGTAAATCGGCCACCTTTGAATTGCGAAGAACGTAAATGACTTTTTCAAACTATGCAAGCCGAGATCGTCGCAAATATTTAAAAAAAAACCTCTTTCATAGGCTATTCGAGTGGTGCGTAGGAAACATAGATTCTCCATCAAGTTTCCAAAGCACATATCTCACATTGTCGAAAAATTCATGATTCTATATAACTAATCAGAACACCATTTCCGACATAAACACGATCAACCATAGGTTATCGACTTTGGCCAAAGTCTTCAAAATCGCAACTCAAAACGATAGATACATAAACCCCTTAATGGTACACATTCAGACCGACATATCCTATCTTGATCCACATTTTATTAATGAATGTATTGGTCCACACCAAACGAACATCCAGCGGTAGACCATCAAAGGTCTCTGACATGCATGTCATCAAAGTATGGTGGATCACACACAAAATAAATATTATCATATAGTTAAAGGATTAGATATGCTACTCGACTCGATGAGATTCCTATTGACGGTGGCATGCACTACCAACTATTAGAAATCGTCAAGTGAGTCTTTCAGTATTCGCTCCAACAAATATCCACATGTCTATACAAGCTGACATCGCTCATGGTCCATTGGGTCTGACCATTGGAACTCAAATTCCAATTTACAACAAGTGCTAGTCTTATAGGTTATAGAAATTCGACCGTGTTCCAAAACCAACGTCTATGAATATATCTTTTAAGAGTAGTTTATAATAGCAATATTATCCCAACGACGGACTACACCCATTGTCCAGTATCACTATATGACTATTCTAATGTCGATGTTATAATCAATATATATATATATATATATATATATATATAATATATATATATATATATATATATATATATATATATATATATATTTTATCCAGCATGTTTCGAGAGAAAATAACACAATAATAGATACCATAAATAAATTATTGAAATGAAAATATAATTATTTTATTATCTAAAAATAAAATATCATACAATACAATATTCACAGGTCTTGTTGAAAAGAGAGTAATATTTTTATCCTAAAGTTATATAAGAATTCACACCTTTTGGCAATAACAGTTTATTTATATACAAAAAATAGTAGTCTTTATATTACAATTCATATATTATAATATAAATAAGATCAATATATATTCTCATATTAAGAGCTTCACCCTTGACCCGAGCTGGAGGAAATTAGCTACTCATGATTTGAATAAAAACATGCATAATTTTATTATTAAAAAAATTACAACAAAACTTGAATAAAATAAAACACATAAGACATTCTCTTCCAAGTTTTCAAGAGAATTCCTAGAAGAAAGTATGAGAAATGAATGTTGAGTATCCTGTTATTTATAAAGGATGTTCAGCATCTTCAATAATTGCATTTAATGCAATTGTTGAAGATAATTACATGTGGAGGGAGACCATTCACCGAAAGGTGGATGAATGTAATGTTTGGCAATTATGACCCATAGCGTCACTATTTGTACAGATCATGGTGTTGTTGTATAAATTAACTATGTGACAAAAGAGATTGCACTCTTATCATTTGTGATTAGATCACCTAGATATATAAATGATAGGAGGTCCCTATGATTTGTTCCTGGATTGAGAATGATATGAGACAGTATCAGTCCACGAAGGATAAATCATTAAATATCCATAGTCAGAGTATTATCGAGATTGGACATCGATAAATACGTAAAAGACTAGTATTACACTTGTGCGCGTTGTGAGGGCACAACGACATAGTTCTCATATATTTGGGTATAGGATACTCATGCAAGTGTAATAGGAGGTTGTGTTTTACCGATGGTATGGGAAATAGCTTCGCTCTGGATAGACCCCCTCGAAATTCCATTGGTAGTATGACTATGTGTATATGGAAGTCCGAAATCAGGGTAGGTGTATTTGGTCTTAACCTGAGACTTGCACCGCTAATGCTTACGACAATCAATATACTTTGGTTTTGGTCGTCCAGGGCTTTAACCGGTTTCTGTGTACGCCTCTTCTGGGTATATCGATAATCGTAGTGTGTTGGGTGTGATGTCAAGACGGAAGTGTCACTCCAGTCATATGAAGTTGATGATCACGCAGGGATACAGAACTGGTTCTCTAAAAAGGTTGCAACCGTCGGGATAATATGACTTGGTAATGATTATCCGATATAGAAGAGACTAGTTGCTCGTAATCCGATATATGCTTCGTACGGGGCAGACACTGTACCAGCCCCAGGCCTTACATGTGATCATCCGATACTGGATCGAAATACGCAATACTACGTATACTACGCCTGATATAGATCTTTTATTCCTGTAAGGATATTTATGGAGAATTGGGTAGGCATGACACTTTGATAGAAGCCAACCTTGTCTTGTAAATCGGTAAAAACATAGTACTAGGTACTTACGTGTTCGGATAGTCCGACAACCGTATTTACTGCCAACATATCTGGGGATCTCATGGGTCGCTTCCTGAAGATTCACCGATGACGTATGACTCGCACCTTTTAATTAATCTGGGATTAATTAGACGAGAGAGAAAATTAATCTGGGATTAATTGCGGAGATATTTTATCTGGGATAAAATATCAATAAAAGAGAGATAACGATTAATTTGGAATTAATCGATTAATTAATATATTCGATATATTAAACGAAATTGGATTTCGACGCGGAATTAAAATCAGATTTTAATTCGGGTGAACGAGTTAATTTAGAATTAATTCGTTAGCGACGTGAATAGTAATTATGCTAGGCATGATTATTTTATTAAATTAGATTTAATTACGTCGCAACGGAAAATTCGTTAACTTGGAATTAGCGAATCCGAGCCCGGGATTGTTTGCGAGCGCATTCTCATTTCGAATTCGAGTGCGGCACGCAAGTCAAATCAAGCGTCAAATCGCTAGTCGCATCTAGCGTCACATCATTCGTCAATCAAGTGATATGTGTCTTTCACTTTGAGTGATTGACGCCAGTCACTATTCATTGATTGATGGAAGTTGATGTGAGTTGTTGGAAAGCATTTATTGATTGACTTTTTGAAAGCCAAATGTGTGGTAAATGAATTTGAAATTCATTTAAGTGTATTTGATACACAAAATCCATCTAACACATTCAACTCTCTTTCTTCTTCATCTCTCTCTCTCATGCCCATGGAGGGGCATTTCTTCACTGGTTTGCCGTGAGCCTTAAAGAAAAATGGAAGAAAAGTGTTTGGTTTTTGTGGCAAAAATCAAGAGAGCTAGCACTCCGAGAGCCATGCGAAGGTGATAGGGAAGTCCACCCATGAGCCGGGAATCGTTTCACAAAGCTTGGAGCTTGATGGAGGACCTCCAATGGCCGAAAACAGTGAGCAAACTCATTGCCACTGCCGTGAGCTGCAATGGGCAGAAAATGAAGTTTTGTTCGTTGCCGCTTCGCTCAACCGATCGATGTGAGTATTCCGTAACCCCCTCGTTGTATTCGCACTTATTTTCAATGCTTAAAATGATCTTGGGATGCTTAGTATTTTCCAACAATGGTATCAAGAGCAAGGTTAAGCATGAAAATTTTTTAGGGCTTAAAATTTGGGTAAAAATGTGTTTGAGCATGATTTATGAAATTGGATGAATGAATATGTTTAAATGTGTTTTAATTGAGGATTGATTGGATCAATTTGTAGAAATTGTGTTTGGAACAAATTTCCCCAATTTTTTGGTGTTGGCCGAATGTTATGCCCTATTTTGTCTTGGTGATTTTTTGAGTTTTTGATCATTGGATGTGTTGGAAATCATTTGGGAATGTTGATTTATGTCGATTGTGGATTTAATTGGATTAAACCAAATCGGATATAAATAACCCCAAATTGCCGAGACTTATGCATGTAATTGGGTTTGATTTTTAATTAAATTGTGTTGGACATGATTTAATAGTAATGAGCATGATTAATTAGGCTAATTGGTGTTTTGGAAATGTTAATGGGGTAATTAATTGTGTTATACACTTTGTGTCATT